>LWMJ02000361.1:13596-70290 GCA_001693035.2 Taenia asiatica | reverse complement strand
AAGCTTTGGTAAAAGGGGTCAAAACTGCTTTAGTGCGTGGTCTACACCAAAGTGGGTGACTTTGAGACTGACAAATGGGTGATAGGATGGGGTATTGTGGATGTTGAGTCAAAGATCTGTAACAGTGAGTCGTCTATAGGATGAAAATAAAGCACATTTAATCAGCAGGCAACAAAGCATAGTAGATTCTCGTTAAAGTGAAGCCATCGCATTCAACTGGTCACAGGCTGAGAAAATTTTATGCAGTGGAATCAAAGAACCAAGAAACTGCCTCACTAATGTGAGGAAGGTAACCCGTGAGGGAGACAGGCATGCAGCAACACATAAAGCTAGAATCTATTGTGGACAGATAATTTAAAGGTGGTTAGCACCACGTCTTGATGTGTCGCGAACCATCATGGGTTTTTGTAGCTGCTAATTGCAAATCACAGGTAGATGCGCTTTGAATTTCTCGATTCCAAATTGTTATGACTTGAAATATCCGTGATTGTGAACTAGATTGATAAGAGGAGAAGTAGGTGGTTAAATTCGAAAAAATCCACAAATGGGTGTGCGATGGCAAATTGAGTGGAAGGATCGATCAGCAATTTCGAAGAGTGTCAAGAGTGGAATTAGGGTACGGATTTGCAACAGCCAAACGAAAACTCCACAATAGACTCGCAAATGACTAGATACCGTTACCTAAGGTATATGGATGGATGACCAGGCAAATGTATTTGAAGTAATCAAAACTACGACTGACTGTCGTTGATTTTGACGGAGCGCTTATCATTATTAGACTGTGCACAAATACATTTCTCCACAAGGTAGGATATCATCGCTGGGCAAGATTAACGTTCCTGTTTAAAGATTCCACGAAGTAAGTGTGCTACTCACTCTTTGTGATCATTAAGTGTTCACGTCACAGTGAGTTTTATAAGTGGTCTATTCATGAGCACATTTGCCCTGATTTAAAGTGTGTCAAGCTCCTAATAGAATTTATCAATGCAAATCTTTAGAATTGCATGCTGAAGCGCTGCTCTTTTCCTTATAATCTAGCTGTGTGCTGCCATTTTTGAGTTCTCTTCTATTGTTTGGAACAAGCAAAGTGGTCTAGCAAAGTGGGCCACATTGCGTATGATTGGAAGTGCGCTGGGCATAAGTGAATGAATAATCTTCACAGCCATTGCAAATTGCAATCTAGATCGCAAGAATGGCAAGTATACCCCATGCCACCGTGTTTGGATGCATTCATCTATGAGGGTGTTAGAACCACACCACTGACACGTCACGTTGACGATTACGTGACGTCTGTGGCATTCGGACCGGATAGGCTGACCGAGGTACCACACCCCTAGCGTATGCGTGTGTGTGTTGGATTATTTTGAATGCGTCACTGGCTCCTGTTGATGGCTTTAATACAAATGCACGTCACCCGTAGTGCCCAAAGTTGGAAAGGAGAAAGGAATGTGCCACTGCTTCTACTACTAAACTGGCCTGGAATGGTGTTAATAAAGGAATTCATATAAAAGATATTCCTAATGTATATAGCCTGATTTTGGACAAACTTTGAGCTTTGCTGTAGCGCTAGGAAGAAGAAGAGACAGGCGCTCACTTAGTACTACCACGCTATTTGCTTCCTGGACTTGAATTTTAGTCGATGAATGAATGGAATATTAGGAAAATAAAATCCCGTAAGTAAAACAAAGTTGTAATTAACCCTAGTGGAGACTAATTGTGGCAAATACTTGTTCATTATCTAAGTGTCTCGGCTCACACACTTCTGGCGTGACTATAGCTTTGCGTCACATGTAAGTCAATCTAGAGAAAATCTAAGCCTAACATTGGCCAAATTTGTCGCAGCTTCAGGCAGTAAATGCACCAAATCAGTCCGAACGAGTAGTTATTTTTGTGTAATTAGGGCATATCACACTTATCTAAATGGGCGCTATTTCTTAATGAACCAGAATGTTACATATATTTAAGCACAAGAAAACGCATTTTACTAAAATTTTGAGTAAAACATTGCATGTGAATCGCACTTTCTCACTTTCATCCGGTGCCTTCCAATTGCAATGACTTACATTACTCTACGACGTTGCTTTGTACACCAGCATGAATTGATTATGGTAACTAATGCATGGTGGGCTAAATCTAAGCTAACCTGTGGAAGCTCCATCGTTTCTCTCATTCATCTGCAGTTTCGAACCCCTTCATCTATGAAACTAATTTGTATGACATAGAACACGTCATGAGGGAACCAAGGCCCGTATTCTCATCGGGAGGTGAGATTGACATCTAAAATCACAAGTTTGACAGGCCAAGGCACACAGGTAATTGCAAATTTAAGAAAATTGCAATCACATTCTCCTAGATAGCTAAGGAATTTTAAATTGAGAACCGGGTACTGCTCTGCATTTGGGCCTTAAGTCCTAGTGATTGTGCATTAACCCAACAAATGATTACTGTGGAGCATGCACGGCAATGAAAGCATTTAAATGACAATTGCTACACTGGATACAAACAAACAAACAAACAGTATGAATTGTTTCTCTCTCGGTTTGATCTTATGCTTAGATTTAGTGGCTTCGACTTGCAGAACCAAAAATTTTAATGTCGAATCTCTCCCACAAACGACTCCTTAAAACAGAAGTATATCCTACACACTTCTACAAATTATTTTGTATGGCAGTATCGTGTCCCTCCAAGGCATTTTAAGTAGTAAATCAGGTGACCATGATAATTAAAAGGATGAATTTATAACTCAAAGCCTACCCAAGGAATGGACTACGTATAAGAGATTATGTAATCCACAAAATTTATCACTGCATTCTTAATTATTGTTTAGAGAAGGCTAGGGCAGAATTCGTGATTTGGCGACCTTCCTACTTGATAATGCGAAGGGAGCCAATGTGCTGACATCAATCTGAGGTCAATCTAATATCACCCCCATTGATAGGCTATTTAAACCTTGACGTCAATGTCACCCAATCCGTCCAACTAGCACCTCTCAATTATGGTGAGTTTACTTTGTCTCAACTCATTTCTCTCCATTTAGTTTTCCCCCTTTTTCCATCCCTTCGATCCTTTACTCAGTTATTTTCCCAATTTATTAGTACTATTTAATGTCACTCACAACTGCATATGTTGCTTGCAATTCCGGATATGGTCCATCTCTGTTCGAGCACTCCAAGTTAGATGTGGATCCTTTCAATACGTCGGTTCTTCGCTGTCATAAATCGGTGCATTTACTAGTGGATGTGGTTTAATAAACATCTCTGTCATCTACTCTCCCTACAACCCTCACCTGCTTCATTCCAAAATGCTCCACAAGCCATTCACTATCAGCAAAAACAAATCGACTCTTTTCAACACTTTCTATCCAGGCATTCTCAAGATCAAGACCACAAAGACACACGCTTGTAAGTCTCGCCTGTCTATAATGCAGTGACTGTGGTGCCTCAGTAATATGCTACGAAGTAAAATTAAAAAGGAACTTCCTATAAAAATAATGCTTGCAATTATGGGCGTATCGTGACTGCGTTTGGAATGCATGACGTTTCCATAAGTAACACTTATCTAAGCACACGAGCTAAGCACCACTCCAGCAACTGCATAGTCTATGTGTTGGATCCCTCACGCTTCCTCGGTGACGATTTTATAGCCGCATCAGAATTCCTTGCCTCTCGTCAAATACTGGTTTTTGCGATTACTATAAATGCAATTCGTTTAGAGACTTGGTGACTTCGATCGCTCCCTGCTGACAACTCTGCCGACCAATTGGCGGATGTGGTGCATCAAGCGCAAACAAAGGAGCTTTATCAACCGGTGTCACCTATTTAAATGGAGATGATACGACGGGATTTCTAAAAGAATGATAAATGTTCCGGATGGTAACCTTTTACCAGCAAATAGGCAATGTCGGTGAGTCGATTTTTAATACATTTAGCAGTGGTGATAGGTTTTGTTTTTCCCTTAGTTTTGAATTTTTAATTAGATTTTTGATTGAGGAAGCTCTAACAAGTGGGAAGCAATGCACGAATTGAAAAGAGCTGCATTCTTAAAGTGATCTAAGCCTTTGTCCAAGCCATTCGAATGGTCAGTCCTCTGCATCCAGTGCCTTTAGAACAGGCAGAACATTAAAGAACGAGCATGTTCAATAGACTAGGACAATCCATATGCTTTGAGCTAAATAACAATGTTGGAAAGTAAAGGATGTAAAGATCACTTGAGCGTACAGTTCTGCGTATCAGCTCTGAGTTGCCTCTGGCATATCAGTCATAAGGATACTCACTAACCCAGCATCTCTTCTCGAGCTCGGAGATAATGTCAACTCCAAATACCGCTTTTGACTGCTTCATCACTTATCCTTGCCCTAACTATCGCAATCCGGTCCCTCAGATTCGACGGCGGTTGTGGCGTAGGCTTCTGATATTAGCTCAACTGTCATTTGCTTCTGATGACATAATCACCAGTACTTTAAAATAACGCGCCAACTAGAAGACTTTGGTGACCGCCAACTAAGTCTAAGGCCTTATAAAGCTCATTGTGCCGAATCAAGTTGCTGCAACAATCTCTAAAGGGTAATAAGCCTGCTGCATAGGCATTGCACAGCCAAACGCCATTATAGTAAGTGCTCAAATGAATGTCAGCATGAATCCACACAAAGTCAAACGAAGTGGAAAGCTGAGCGAAGACCTCTTGATAATATGGTATTCTACATATTCGAACAATAAAAATGTAGCAAGTTAATGTTTCTCTTGTCCCTTTTATGCATAATTTGAAAATGGGTTTCAAACGTGCGGTGAAGCGCAAGCTTAATCCTATTCACTGCTTTTGAGTTTCTACGTGTGGTGAAGCACCAGCCACATAAAACAAGCGTAAAAGTGATTGCTTCATGTTGTGTGCAGGACTGCTTTAATAATCAGCACAGGCTATGACTTGCTGGTGGAA
This sequence comes from Taenia asiatica, assembly GCA_001693035.2. NCBI lineage: Eukaryota > Metazoa > Platyhelminthes > Cestoda > Cyclophyllidea > Taeniidae > Taenia > Taenia asiatica. Next base: position 65,358 of record LWMJ02000361.1, on the reverse strand, counting down.
ATGCACAGCGTTAGAACAACACGGGATCTAATGTCAATGGATGTTAAATAGGTTTTAATGACTCCTAAAATTGCCGTGCGCTACGATGGTTGAAGCTGTGATGTCCTGCGAGTGTAAAGGAATACAAATGTAATGGGGCTAAAAACCTTTAAAAAGGTAAGTAGTCCATGTACCTATGAGTCAAACACTATGTCAACGATGAATAGACAAAGGATTTTTAGTTCAACAGGAGATGATCAGTGGTGGCATACCAAGTGTTGTAGGCTTATTAAGGCAACAATTATCGCATTAGAAGCAGTAAAGTGTGCAAAAAGAACAAAGAAATTAGCAAAACAACCAAAACGCGCAAATCAGTTAATAGCAAGCTAAAGAATTCTTATTCTAATCAAGGCTACATTGAAACGGATGAAAAGGAACGCAGCGTTTTCACCATGCCATCACAGGATAATTTGCCAAATCGAAATGGTCACACCCATTACCAAGACTCTGTATATTCATCGAGTTCCGAGCCCTAAATGCGCGAATCTTCATCTTCATGCGCTTTATTCTTACGCGACATCGATGTGTCCGTTGGGATACTTCGCACTCATGGGACTAAAATTAAAGCAAAAAGAAACGAAGTTTTGTGTAGTAAAGTCCCAAAAATATGCATTACTTAACTAAAAATCATGCGTGTTCTTGGCTGATAGACCCTTTACGTGTACCGCTCTGTTTAACTTCATTTATGCACATTTGACTGCAGTTTGTCAGTCCGTATGTAGCAAGGTGTTCTATTAAAATTACGTATGGGTTTCTCATCTTCCCTAAGACCCGGCTAAGGATTTGTCTTTACCGTCCACTCGACATTTTTCGTTTAATTCCCCTAGTCAAGAAAGCTTGCACTATTTTTGCCTATGATTATCCTTTACGTGCTTCCACATTCCCTTATTTTAAGGCCAGATTTATCTGAAATTCACTTAGTGGATGTTCACCTAAGTTGGGTGCGTCTTTTCAACCTTACCAAATGGATTCGAAGTGTGTTCACTGCTCATCAGTATTTTTGGTCGACATGGTCAAGAATGGGTAAATGTTTGTGAGATGAACTTTAGCCAAACCTTCCTTAGACTACCAGAAATGTTCCGTCCAACCATGCGAAATCGGTGGGAAATCGGCCCATGTGAGTGTCTGGGAATGGGCTCAAAGAGTTACAGAGAACAAGCTGACTTACGCTATTACCTGTACGAATATTTATAGAAGAACTGGCCAGTCTTTCATCTAATCTCGTCTGCAATGTAGACAATGCGCAAAGATTATCCTTCGAAATTCCAGGACAGCTGCGAAGTCGACAGCGAGAGTCCACAAATAGTCAGAATCCAGCAAAACAACGGCGCACTCGTTTGCTATCACCTGTACTGTATGCATAGGACAATCCCAACATTTTGCCGCAGTCCAAGAGAGTACTTCTTACCATCAACTCACAGGCGATCAAAAACAAACAGCGGTTTCTTCAATTTTAGGCAGTCATATAGGTGCTCATGTGTTCTGTCGCTGCTTTTACCTCCTAGTCATTGAAGAACCACAAGCCCACCCATGAGCACATAAAGAGTTAATCTGGCTCTAAGAGTAGTAGTGATTCCTCACTTCTCCCCTTGTGGCTATTACTGTAACCGGTTTCCATGTTTTGGAGTTTCGGACTAAAATTTTGAGAGCTATCAAAGTCTGTTTGAATGCAACTTTGGTGAGACGATGAATATGTTAATGAAGTTGACTCCCTCTTTATACTTGGGTAGTCCGTTCTCAATGCTGTTGCATCACATGTTGATGGAGAACTAATTTTGGCAGCAGGGTCATTCTTCTTTGAACAGTTCATCCTTCGGTCGGATGTTCGGTTCTATGTTCAGGTCAAGGAGAGAATGATATTTTGTTTAATGAACTCAAATTCACTTAAGTTGTTTTACTAAAATGAAAAAATTCTGATAATAGCAAAATTGGGGTATAGGGTTACCCAGTGCAGTTTCTCCTACCCCTGCCAACTCATATAAGGAGGGCTACTTATTTGTGTCACGCTAAAGCCATCTAAGTAATACACCTAGCATGACAGTGTGCCGCAAGGCACATGTTCTTGATTATGTTATTGGCCTTATTTACCGAAGTTTGTCAGATTTTATTTTATAACGTTGTCACATCCTCTGCCAAAAAAGGCCCATATATGCAGGAGTGAGAGAGTCATTTCAGAAATTCACCTATCCGCAGGTAAAATAACCTTAAGGTTGAGTAACTAACTAGTGATCAATAAAATCGATTTTTGAAATTGATTTTCTCCACCGCTGCACAGTATACTGACTTCTCTTTCAATTCCACATGTTAAGTTGTCTCTTTTATTAACTCGAATCTGTCATTCAAATTCCCTACCACAAAACCGTTGAGCACACAAAACCGTATCGCAATGATTGACCGCCATTCCTCAACTGGCTTGAATTGTTGCGGTTCATTCCTTTCTCAAGTAACACTGTATCGTCAGACTTTCTGGTGGGAAAGGACTTGGGTTTGCGGCATGCTGAATAAATGCGTATTTGACAACTTATGACTTTGTAATGCATAAAATTCCCTCTTTTTATTTTCAACTACCCAATTTGCTGCTTTGCTGTATTTGGCTGATAGGCGTTGAGGCAGTTGCATCGCCTCATTTGATGCTGTCACTGCACCCTTCATTCACATGGCTTGGCAGTGTATGCCAAATTCTACCATCACAACTAGTCAATAATCGACGGGAAAACAGTGCAAAGCAATACACAATCTGTGATTTCTTCCGAACAGAATTGAGCTAACTTCTTAATATTTCAATAAATCACCAAAGCACAAACGGACCAAAATGACTTTGGCAAGTCACTTTTATTAAGGGCAAGTGTTAATGTAACCTGCAGGTATTTTCTCATCTTCGAAGTGTTGGCGAATTTGAGGATGCCGTGCATTCCACGACCTGAGACCATGGAAGGTGCATGCTTGCTGTAGTAATGTGGCATTTATCTGGGGTGAAGACGACGTCACCCAAACATCAGCTGATCCCATCACAAACTAGTGTACCACGAAGAAGGCAGTAGCGCAGTTAATTAAAGCCCTGTCGATTTAAGCTTACAAGAGGCATTTGATTCTTTGACCAAGATGGCAAGCGCCTTCGAAATTCCCTACCACAAAACCGTTGAGCACACAAAACCGTATCGCAATGATTGACCGCCATTCCTCAACTGGCTTGAATTGTTGCGGTTCATTCCTTTCTCAAGTAACACTGTATCGTCAGACTTTCTGGTGGGAAAGGACTTGGGTTTGCGGCATGCTGAATAAATGCGTATTTGACAACTTATGACTTTGTAATGCATAAAATTCCCTCTTTTTATTTTCAACTACCCAATTTGCTGCTTTGCTGTATTTGGCTGATAGGCGTTGAGGCAGTTGCATCGCCTCATTTGATGCTGTCACTGCACCCTTCATTCACATGGCTTGGCAGTGTATGCCAAATTCTACCATCACAACTAGTCAATAATCGACGGGAAAACAGTGCAAAGCAATACACAATCTGTGATTTCTTCCGAACAGAATTGAGCTAACTTCTTAATATTTCAATAAATCACCAAAGCACAAACGGACCAAAATGACTTTGGCAAGTCACTTTTATTAAGGGCAAGTGTTAATGTAACCTGCAGGTATTTTCTCATCTTCGAAGTGTTGGCGAATTTGAGGATGCCGTGCATTCCACGACCTGAGACCATGGAAGGTGCATGCTTGCTGTAGTAATGTGGCATTTATCTGGGGTGAAGACGACGTCACCCAAACATCAGCTGATCCCATCACAAACTAGTGTACCACGAAGAAGGCAGTAGCGCAGTTAATTAAAGCCCTGTCGATTTAAGCTTACAAGAGGCATTTGATTCTTTGACCAAGATGGCAAGCGCCTTCGTTTATTTTGAATGTGCAAAAGGCCTGTCGATGAATGGCTGTTGCATGCGCGACGTAGAGCAATAGGCAGCAGCAAAACTGTTTTCCTGTAATCTGATCCCCACTTTGGAATGAGCTACTTCCTCGCGTCTCATAAACTTACATGATGCTGAGGTTACCTTGCACAAAGTAGTCAAGCAGAAAGATTTTCGTTCCTCTAGCTTTAGGTTTTAAACGTAGGTAAATGAGGGCTTTTCTGTTTTTCAATTAAACTACATTTATATGAAGCGATGGTGCACAATGCACAAAAAGTGAAAAAAGGGTGTTTAAATTCAAAAGATTAAGCTAGCTGCAGCTAGTAATGTGGCATAAATTTTGCCAAATAAAACCGAGCTTATTAATGGTTAGTGCATTCCAAGGGTAGCTAACGTATACCCTTTGATTTGCTTCTTTAAAATCGTGCACGTAACTGTTGCGTAGTTACTTAAGTGCAGAATGTCTGACCATGCAAATTTTTGTTTCTATCAAGTCACTAGGCTAAGAAGTTAGCCTCAGTATGATTGCTGGTGTGATCCTGTTTGTGATGGCTATTTTAAGCCACTTGCGGGTTCAATGATTGCTTATTGCTACAAATTTGACTGTGATATTGCTTCGGTGATTACTCTGCTCTGGATATACTTGATCGTTTTTCGGTAAGCTAAATAGTGGCGCAACAGAAACTCTCGCCAGCAGAGCAAAATGAATAATGGGTAATGCTTAACTAAACTGAGCTAGAGAATACAATTTAGGGATGAAGTGGGATGTAACATTCATTCGTGAGCTCAAATCGAGGGCTACAAATATGTACCTGGTTAATATCAAGCCCATACAAATATTTCCATTCTTTGTGAAGACTGAGAGGCGCTTATCTAGTGGCGCCATTTAAGCATCCATAATGCCCTAATGAGTTGGCTTAGGTGGGGTATTTTAGCGGCCACCAACAGGTGCGTGGGAAGCAGTCAAGTGGACAAAACAAGTCAATGAATCTGCAATAAACTCTTTACTGAATTACTTGGGTAGCATGCATAATCTAATGTTCACCAAATTGGAACAAGAAGTGGTATTTCCAGTTCTGGGGCATTCCATGGAACTCCATGCGATAGGAATTCGTACGAACCCTTATTACACCACCTCAAGTCTTGATGCATAGAATTGTTAATGATATTTTGCAAAGCAATTGCTATGCCTGTGGTGGATCCAGTATTTACTTCCTCATCTTCCCACTGCTTCTTTACACACACATTTCTTCTATTTCTTCATGTACTACTTGCATTTTTTAGTTGTTATCTCGTTAGTGCTCAGCTTGATAACACTATCCATTACCGTTAAGAGAATTGTGAGGGTACTTAAAAAGCAGAATGACACGTACAGAGTAGTGTTTCGGTCGGAGGTAAATTTCTAGAGTCTACAGATTGATTAAAGTTGCATCTGCTTAAGATCCTATTCACTGCAGCTGTTTTACTCCTAAATTTTTAGGGTGACTGCACCTACCTTAGATGGTCACTTTGTAATCACTTATTCTGCTTCGTATGCTTCATTTTAAGTAGCACTTTGAACATTCATTAATGAAGTTACTCGTTAAAATTGCCTCCTCCTTCGATTGCACATTTTGGCTTCGTCTCTACATCACTACACTTAAAAGGCAGTCTTATAAATTGCAAAATGCCATTGTTTTGTTCGAAATTACGAATGTTTTATTTCCGAAAATGGCCTGCATTCAAAAAACATGGAAAAGGGCTGGGTCACACTATATTTAACCAGCTCACAAACGCTAAAGCAATCTTTTTATTTTTTGTAAATAACTACATCCAAAATCGAGTTTGGTATCACAAGGTCAAATATCTGTGCTCAAAGCACAAATGTCCATGCGGTGGTGGTTGTCAATTGACACTATCAAATTCGCTTTGCTTTCTTCCATTTCGCTCACGTGCATCTAGTGGTGGTGAAGTGGAAGGAGAAATTCAGCGTTGATTTCGTCGACTCCTCTCACGTGGGTCTAGTGTTGATGAAGTGGTACGATAAATTGAGATTTGCTTTCTTCCATTTTGTTCATGCAAGATTTTCAGCAGTGAATTCATCCATTTCAATCACGGGAGTCTGGTGGTGGTGAAGTGACTCATTAAAGCAAGCTTTTCTTTCTTCCTAGTCGCTCACGTTAGCCTAGTTTCGTTTCGTTTTATTTCAATTTTTCGCCTTGTTTTTACTGATTTTGCGCATGTGTTCTGTTGGTGGTGGATTAAAAGTAATTTTAGTCTTATTTTCCTCGGTTTAGCTAACAGATCTCGAGCTTGGGAAGTAAAACTAAAAATATGGCTCCGTCTCCATCAGTTTCCATCACGCATTCTTAGCTCTTGTTGAAAGAAGCAAAAATTTAGCCTTTTCTTTATTAACTTCGCTCAATCAAGTCCATTGATTGTGTAGAGAATGGAGCTATTTGGTTTTATCCTCACTGATTTCGCTCAGGTGAGTCTAGATGTGGTGGCTCAAGGGGGAAATCCAAATTTAAATTCAACTAGTTCGCCAATGTGAGTCTCGTAGTGGAGGAGTGAATAGCGCAAATTCGCCTAATCTTCATTGGCTTCGCTTACGAGACTTTAGTTTTGGTGGACTGAAATGTAAACTTTAGAGTTAATTTCACCGATTTCGCTCACGTGAGTCTAGTGATGGTGAATTGAAAAAGAGAAATTTAGATTCAAATTCATCGTTTTCTTTCAGATGAGTCTAGTAATGGCGGGGAGAAATGCAAAATTTAGATTTAATTTCTTCGATTTTGCTCGCGTGTATCTAGCATTGGTGGAGTAAAATGAGAAAATTGGATTTAATTTTATCAATTTTACTCACGTGTGTCAAGTGAAGGCAAAGTGAATGGCGAAGTTTTGATACACTTTCATGCATTTCACTCTTCAAGTCTTGTGGTGGTGAAGTGAAACGAAAATTTAAATTTAAATACTGAAATGATGGAGGTATTCATCTTTCTCTTCATCGGTTTCGCTTACATGATTCTAGTTTTTGTTGGGTAAAAGGAGCAATTTATACTTGTGTTAATCTATTTTGCTTGCGTAACTCTAGATTTGGTGTTGTAATTGAAATTGAATACGTGTTTCATGACAAATAGGGTTCACAAACAAAAGACATTTACTCTATAATGAAGCGATTCAATTGAGGTCTTGCAAGCCTATAGGCTGAGTTATTGCTGACAACCTCTGAAGCGAACAAAAACCCCACCTTCCAACATAACCTCACTAACTGCGAATGGGAAACAGTTTACTCTCACTTTAACCTACTAATTCAGGAACCACCTTACTGGTCCATTACCGCCAAGATTTAATCCTTTTTCCACTCTTCCTTCACTCTTTTTCCTTCTCGTACACACTTTTGCAACCCCCTCTTACTGTCACAGTGTAGCTGACGATTAATGCCAATGGCCTCATAAAACACTGACATTCATTGATGCTGCCTCTATAAAATCGGTTGTAACACATTTATATTTTCCGCCGCAGCGGTACAATGTCGCACAATCTAGTGAGTTTGCACCAGTTATTTTGCAACAAAAAGGAAGAAATTTTGACGTGGCTTATTATCGAATCTGGCAAACATAACCTTAAACAATCCCCTGAACTGCTGCACTATGCGTTTTAGCAAAATTGCCCTTCGGACGAGGTCTGTGTTTGATGGGACCAGGACGCGTTCCTCTTGCATTGTATTCTCTGCGTAGCAAATTTTGCTCTCTCCCTTCCACTGTACGTCGGCCACCCTTACGAAGATTTCATGTTAAACTTTGCAACAAACAGTCTTAAAAATGAAGCCTCTAACCACACATTCGTAAACTAGTAATCTTAGCATCTCTCCTCTTTGTATCGGGGTGTTAGTAGTGCTGCAAACGATACACCAGTCAATTTGCAAATTAGGGTCGGTAGTCGAGTGGTTAACACTTCAATCAAAACCCGGCCACGAAATCGGACCATTGAATTCGCTTTAGTCAAGCAAGTTGACATGCATGCACATGCATATGAACTCTCGTGGTCTCACGCCCTGATGATTGATGAATGCCTTCCTGGTGCTGCAGCAACCTTAGCCTTTTTGGTAGAACGAACCCAATTTTTCTCCTTTCCTCAAAAAAACTTAGATGTCCCCACCATTGATATGCTTAAAAATCGCCGCAGAAAAAAAATCACAAATTAACACCGTTTACAGGAAAAAGTCTTTGCAATCTCCCATTGATTTTATCAGTGAGGCAGCTATCATGGAATAATATTAAGCGAAAGTCGGAATTTTGTCAACTGTTCGGCCTAGACAACGGTTAGTAAAAAGTGCCATTAATGGCAATAATGGGCCGAAGATGCGAATAGAGAGCTCAAAGTCCAAAATCAGTGGCATTATGGTAATGAAGCTGTCACTTTTCTACACCCTGGCCACAGCTGACGTTCAAAATTGTGCGCGCATATAAAAAAGGCTCTACTTGGAATTGACGCAACATCTAACATCCGCTTCAATGGCAAAATTGCTCCCATAGGTGAAAAAGAGAAGGACCACTCCTATGTCTGGCATTCAACTATTACGACTTATTAAAAGGCCATCATTGAGAGTGACTGTGGTGAGCAATCGGATGCCTTACGCACACCATCTTTGCCGCTGTGCTGTTGCGAAGGATAGTTGGGTGAGGCCGAGTATTTGAGAATGAGATTGGACGAAAACAAAGAAGTACGATTTAGTTGCATTCAGTCTTGCGGTTATTTTCTCAATACCTCTCTGTTATGGTCGCCGTCGGAGACATCACTTGTCTGAATGGTTCTCAGATGCATCATGATATGAGGTGAGCCGAGACATTAATGCTTAGCGTCTTCAAGGTTTTGTCAATTAAGTGCGTGAATTTGGCATCCTCAAATGATGTACGGCAAACACTCCCCCAGCGAGGACATGCCTCATTCTTCACGAGAGCATCTCATGTACCCGAAAACCTCTTGAACATTAGGGCACGAAACCTACTTCTACAATTCAAAAGTCTTATACGCAATCAACAGATGTGATTACTGTAGTGCATAACATGTTTGAGTCTGCCTCTGACCACTAGGGCGCAGGACTTGCAAGACGAATCACATATTTTAAACAACCAGTGTTGGCTGCAAGTCCAGAAACAGGTAGCCACAATTGGTCTAGGGCCTCAAATATGCACTTGTCTTGTTGCTGGGCAGGAACAACGAGTGTAGTTAAAGCCTTAGGATTAAAAGCATCTTCATTAACAATAAATTACTGGTTACTTCAATGACCAGCTCATAGCCTATTATTTATCTATATGCGTTTTAAACTGATGAACCGCTTTTTCTCATTCTGACAAAAAATGATTGGGTTCATTTTGATGCATACTAAAATACAGTACTTCAAAACACCCAGTACATTGATGAGCCCTTTTTAGCAATCAACGTCTAACCCCTTACATGGGAAGCTAAATTGTAAATGGCTTTTCAATCGGAACGCGTGACGAATAAGCAGGCATTTGAATTGAGGTGAACATCAATAGCATGACCTCATTGCTCAGAATTTTGGCCAAACAGGAGACTACCACTCCTCTGCGTTCTACTCATCCTTGGTGCTGAGGTTAAACCCGCAAGGTCCTCTTGCTTATCCATCGAACTCATCATAAACTTTCTCGCAAGATTCTGCGAGACTTAGCATTCTCTGCTTTAAAATGAACGATACTAAAATACAGTACTTCAAAACACCCAGTACATTGATGAGCCCTTTTTAGCAATCAACGTCTAACCCCTTACATGGGAAGCTAAATTGTAAATGGCTTTTCAATCGGAACGCGTGACGAATAAGCAGGCATTTGAATTGAGGTGAACATCAATAGCATGACCTCATTGCTCAGAATTTTGGCCAAACAGGAGACTACCACTCCTCTGCGTTCTACTCATCCTTGGTGCTGAGGTTAAACCCGCAAGGTCCTCTTGCTTATCCATCGAACTCATCATAAACTTTCTCGCAAGATTCTGCGAGACTTAGCATTCTCTGCTTTAAAATGAACGCTTATGGGTGTTCAGGGTACCCTGCTGTATTCAGAAGCATCATCTTAGGACTTGCACATTTGGCTTACTGCCGTCAAGGTAGGCGTCACTCATTTTTAGCTCTACTTCATTATGCGTGTCCATTGCCATGCATGTGATTAGGTGCATAAGTAAAGGTGTGTAACTGGGTATGTATATTTGTGTTTGTGGACAGGCGCTTTGCGAAAGCTTAAAAATAAATGAAACGCATTGAATTGAAAACTCCTGTTTCATACAAGTGGTAAAGAATAGCTAAATGGTTGGTCAAATCACGTGAATCGCTCAAGGTGAAAGGGTCTCAGTTTATCTTTAATGTATTTTAGTAATCTATAGTGTACGTTGTCCACTTTGTCCAACGTCCCTAAGAACTTTCGGGATGCTACTGTGCCATCAAAAAGGTAAGGGACATTGCAAAACCTGTCAGCCGCTCCTGCTTTGTGCACTCCTGTGCAACAAAAGCTGCAAAACACTTTCTTTTGAACCTTAAAACAGTTTGGAGACACAATGTGTGCAGCCTGTGCCTCCAACCATTCGATGGCTTTGATTCACTTCGCAAGCATTTATATGAAACGCATTTTTGTGAGTAAGCGCCTACTAATCTCTTATCAAAATCCAATGTGTTCTCTGCTCTACAGCCACAGTTTTGTACTTCCATGCTTAGTCTTTACTTTACAATACTCTAGCTCAAAAATGGATGGTTCAGAAACAAGCATTTGCTGTAGAGAATGCTTCGCACAATATCCAACACTGGAGGCAGTGTTTGAATACACGCGCTCAAGGCATTTCTGTAGGTACATCTTTGTCCATCAGACTTAGTTCAATGTGGAAGCTTGTAGTAACGCCTTCATCTCCTCAGTTTTGCAGATAATCGAGGAAGAATTTTTGAGTCGAATGTAAGTAAACGCTAACACATAAGTAGAATCGGCAAGTTTTTGTCGACATTTACGTGAGATAATTAACTTTCTGCTTGCAATGTTGATGCAGCAAGGCAAGATTATTTATGCCGTAAAAATTTTGAGTTGATTGCGTAATCTCTGGCGTAGGCAGTCTATTTTGTAGGATTAATTGAGCTTTGCTGGTGAGTGCGATAGGGCAAACATCGAACTGTATTGCGTTGCTTTACATCGCGTCGTTAGCCTAGATGCTTCCAACGATGACACTGCAACCTCACATGATCGGCAGTTTAGCGTGCACTTGTAAACTACCGAATTTGTAACCAAATTGTACGCAATCAAAATGTTTTTTGCATTATAGGGCTCTCGAATAAGCTGCCCTAACTTCCCCTTCATGAACGCACACCCACCTATGTGCTTTGTGACCAGACATGCACTCACTATAAGAGGAGAGCTTTACCTTTACTAAAATGTTGTGTTTTATGTGCTAATCATTGCTACACCTGAAAGTAGGTTCTCACTAAATTGTGGGGTAATTGTAATGAAGATGCAAGCCTATGTAGTACATTGGAAATTACTCTGCTCAAATAAAAGAGGTAATGCCATATTTGAGGTTGCACAATGCAATATGACACGAAAAAATCATCACTATTCGATGGGACTCGGCATAGCAGTGCATTTTAATTCACCGCAAACAATGAAACAGTTTCTCGGTGTTTTCATTAAAACCATATCTACTAATCACCACATAAGCAACGAGTAGGCACCGTGCCATGCGCGTGCAAACTCGTCGTTTACCGGTCGGTAAGATACCCACCACACTTTTGCGCGGTTGTGGTTACTGAGAAAGTGGAAGTGAGTGAGGGTGCTTCAGAGATGACAAGTCATTGGGTACGATGTCTGTAAACGTGAAAAGCAGTTGTCAAAGAGAAGCAGCATCCGTGAAGTGAGTCAGTCGGGAGACAAGGGAAGGGCAAGAAATATTTTAGCAAAGATGATGGAGTGTATGGTGCTGCTAAAATACGTAAGGCATAGGCAGTTTATGTAAGGAGGAGACTCTTATTATTTCCAGGATAGATGGTATCTGCTACCATGGCTGGATAAGAAAAAAATGCAACAATCGTTAACACCGCATGACGTTTCTTTCTCCGCACTACGTTATGGGCAGTTAAAATTGAAAATGCTGCCAAGGGCTCCACTAAGATGAAATCGTACAACACAGCAACTGTCATTCGTGACTGTAAGTTGCGTTTCCGCTACAATTTTTATTACCAGCCAGTACAACTAAATCATTTAAGCCGTGTCCTATATTGTCCTCAGGGAAATAATTGCTCATTTAATTTCATTCACGTTTCATTGCAATGTTCCACTCCATTATAAGCCTTCAGTTACCCGCGATTGGATAGTTAATCTTTTGTCAATTTCTTTGCGTTTCCTTTCCCTTTGTGAAAAAATGTGTTAAAATGGAAGTAAAGAACGCCGTATCAGGAAATTGGACGCTAGCTTGCCTTATAAATTCTGCACCCCGTTGGTTTATTACATAGGTGTTAATGTAACTACACCTGTATTGGCTTCTACCAGCCCAGCAAATGTATTTGAAACCTATTTACTACCAAGGTGCATCAAAAGCAACTACGATTTTGGCGAGAATAAATTTGAGGTTAGTGGTCCTCACGAAATTTTCGCCCCTCAAAACCAGTCACACTTGAATTTAGTTGAAAGAAACCTATTCATCAGTCCCATCTCATATCAGAATAGTAAACCTGGAAGCAGTTGTTAGATGCACTCTTTCTAGTTTTACAGAGGGAAATTGACCACCGATCTAATTCAATTTAGATATTATGCTCAAGCGTGTTTGCATGCTCTGGCGAACAGCAAGGAAAGGACACAATTTTGCTGGGTCCCTTTACATCTGCAAATATTAATTGCAGCAAATACTAACCGAGGATTTTTGTCGGATTCAAATGTAGAAACAAATGTCTTTTATTTCTACTTCATTAGAATAAGAGCATTTGCCTAAAGGGGGTGGTGATTTTAGTAACCCACAGTTGATTGCATTTTAGGCTCGAAAGTCTTCCTGCTGGTCTGTTTTAACCTGATGCGCATGTCGGAATGTTTCCCAGCATTGAGCTAGAAACAGGGTAGAGGTCTTAATCTAAAGTAAAATACTTTGGCGCCTATGGAAACGAACATAGCAATGGGTTATTGCAGGCGCTGCCACTCAGAAATAATAGCAGATCTCTGTCTTTAGTGCATCACCTTGTTTTGAGTTAAACGGTACAGTTGGGTGTGCAATTAAAGGGCACATATACCAGTGCATTACTGATTTTACGGCTTTTAAACTAAATTCGTCAATTCATGCATCTAAGTGAGTTTAGACCATGTCTCAAGGCTTCGGTGATACACCTTGAGGAAAGAAGAGAATAAAATGTTGTGGGCATTTTCGTTACCTAAAGGCTGCTTCAAAAATGTCTGCCTATACAAACTTAAGCGCAGCCTACTAAAAACACTAAATAAAGCCTTTAGCAAAGCTCGAACGAAGTGGATCCAGAGCTGCTGACAGGTGATTAGCAAGAATCTCAGTCGCATTCTATGAATCAATCCACCGTGAGTTTTCTCGCGTAGGAGTTCAAAGGCAATACATACAAACCAGTTGCTTCCAGCAATTTATCTGCTTCATTTGTCTGGCGTTTAAGCACAGATCGCTTTCAACAATGAACACCTGTGGTAAATTCAATAATGACGTTTTGGGAAAGGGTTGCGATTAAAAGGTGAAAGCACTTGTGTCTGTTATTTTAATTTAGTAGACAAGATGTGTGATCCGTCAAAAGTTTAACAGAGAGAAACAAATTGTCCCGAAAAGTACAGCTCGTTTGACAATGCTCTTATGAAGACATACAAACTGGAATAGCTAAGAAATTGCAACAGCAAAATTTCAAAAAACCTGAAAGTTGCAGTCAGAGCTGGAAGGCATGCCACATCATTTTGAGGATTGTTGGTGCATTAAATGGGGGTTTTGCTATTGGAATGTATAGTTGAGAAACAAAACCAAAACAAGCATAGTTTAACTCTTTAGTTTAGCATTCGAATAGCATGGTTGTCTTCCATGCAGGCAATCTAAATCGCTGTCAGTCTCTATATGAGCCTAACTTCGTTGCTAAATCCATTGAAACAATCGTTTGTGATTATGCTTCTAGTTCCGGCTAAAACAGTTATCTGGAGACTAGATAATAGCTCTGCATAACTTAAAGTTACAAATAAAAGTTGATTTATGCAACCTTAAATCAAAAGTGAGCAGTATAAGTAGTAAGCGCCAGTTCAACATGACATTAGAGTCAAGATAAAAACAATGTTTTAGAAAGGCTAGGTCTGATTTTAATTCCTTCATCTTGAATACCTGCCTTAGCAATGGCTTCTACATCCCGTTACAAGTAGCACATACAAGTTAATCCCTGAAGTAACCCTACATTCGCACCTTAGTTTGGGCAATCAAGCATAAAGTACGAAGGGATTTCATGAATTGGCATAAAGCAACCCCTTATAGGCGTTTAAAACTCGCAAATGTCAAATAATGCTGATGGACACAGAACTCAATCAAATTCGGCTTTATTGGTCCCGGAAAGAATATCTTGGAGGCTACTGACTACTATGCCTAGTCCCTTCGAAATCGCTGATGCTATTTATGCATTGTAAGCACCAAATTAGTACCATAAACATGCTATCTGATAAGGGCCAAAAGCAGGTGGATTGCAATTCAAATCACGAATGTAAACCAATGAATTGCAATGCCCACAGTGCAACATAAAGATAGATTTTGAGCCACACTCTTTTTAATCCCATTTGAGTGAATTTTAGCCATAGACTTTTCGACCACTGACTTTACGCTTTAACTTAGTTGTAGGTCCATAATTTGGCAGGTTATGGAGGACTAGAGAGATGGTAGGTGGATAGGTTAGGTGCAAAATAAAGAGAAAAAGCAGGAATGGTCTCCTGCACTAATCTTTGCACTCAACTAGAGGTGTTCATTTAACTTTGGGAGGATTGTCATTCACTGGTTGTTAGGACTGTATCCATTAGCAAGTAAGCGTGAGGCGAAAAAGATGAAAAAGCCTGCATTGATTTTCCGTTTTGCTTGCGGTACGCCATTAGTTCACAAAACGAAAGGAAAAAATTAGGCAGCACCCTTTGTAAATGAACCTCGTCCTTAAAGCTAGACGTGATTTCAATGCAAAAAATGGCACTCTATGAAAAATGATGACGAGCTGGTTCACATCAACAACAGTTTTTTCGCTCAGGTTTTATAACCCAATTTTTTTCATCCAACAAGTAGTTAAAGATATCAAGCTATTGCAAAAATAGAGGAAGTTAAGCTACTTCAGAACTAGTGGCACCACTTTGTTTTTCACTTCCATTTAGAGCAGTCAAATCGTTACAATCTTCTGCTAGTGCTACAGCTGTTGCGAGGTCGCGAAGTCTTCGAAGATACCATTATTACGAGAACGATGGTTTTAAAACATCCTAGCATGCTGTTGAAGCGTCTACCAGCGCCGAGGTCTAGACGATACCTTCTGTATTCTACGGGCGTTTTGGCCTGCAAATGCAGCACCCGAACTATGCAACGCTAAGTCTGACATGAAAACAAAGAGCCCATAAAAATGGAAGATATCAAATGGATTGTTGCTGTAGCTTCTGCTACTTCTGCTTTCAGCGGAAAAGAGTGAGCGGCCCCTTGCCTATCATTCAAGCTATTCTCCAGCATCTATGGCCGTGTACCAGCTTGCATCTGCTGCAAATTTGGCTTACAATTCTTATTTCATAACCACAAAACTACCAACTATATTATGACTTACATCCACTCACTCTTATCAGCTACCCTACATGCACACCTCAGTTGATCGTAGAGCACCAACATCCAATACGCGTTGGAACTGCCGGAGGGAAGCACAAGTGGATTGTTTTCACACGGGTGCCATGCACATGCAAAGTAAAGTTTGTAATGATGGGTGCGTGCGTATATGCATGTGGGTGTGCAGGATGGAATGGGTTCTAAATCAGAGCTATTCCAATCGATGCTGAGGTCCATCGTCAGCGAGTCTTGGTGTATTGAACTTGTCTTTGTCAACCCTTCAGTTATGGGACCCCCACACCGGTGGCGGGTAATGCTTGACATAGATCTCATGTTTGCCTTACAGAACGTTGTGGTAGCACCCTTTATCATATGACGTCTGCTTCTCAGCATGCCTTACTTTTCATTTGACAAGTACGTGCTACATGGCACTTTGCTTATACAAATCATCATCTACTTGCTGAACTTGGCTACCACATGTAAAGAACAAAGTTACTATCATATGGCCTCCTTTTCAGGTGTATTTTCTCCTTTTTATAACCCACCAAATGATGGTAGCTCAGCAGTTAAATCTATTTGTTTCACGATGCCCTAATAGTGAAACAGGTGGTGATTAAATAAGTGTCTTGACCCTACTTTGAGGTCCAGTCTAATTCTCGGCCGCGAGACATAGATCTTGATGCAAGAAGGTTTCTCGATGCGCTTTCAATTATTTTGTGATGTGGCATTGCCAATGGGTGGCGAAGACTCATAGATTCGCCCCTCTAATGCATACGAGTCATCGCTTTGTTCTGCACGCCACCTTGGTTTGTGCAGCATTAAGTAAATGATTTAATAAATTGGGGATGAGAAAATAAAAGCAAAAGGTGGAGTCTGTGATAAAACTATGTTAATTAAGAAGCAGAAGAAAAATAATACTGAACAGCAGCATTAATATTTAAACCACCATCACCCTTAGTCACACTGGCAGCGACAGGAGTTGTTGGCTTCGAAGAAATCTATGGGGAATATTTGTGCTTTTCGCATGGTAGACTTTAAAGAAACGGTTTGATTGGGCTTGTTGATGCCGTCACCTCCATGGCAGCTGTGTGAGGTGCGAAAACTTTACGCCTTTTGCAGACTCGGGTAAACTCTGTTGTCCCTAAGATTATTGACGTTTTTTCTCAGATGCAACTAATGTGGCAGTAGAGAAACGAATCAACCATACGTCTTGCCATGAGTCCTCCTTTCTCAACAAAGCACAAGGGGTATGCAAACCGCGTTCGGGAAGCCGCCTTCACTTGATGATCATCCTTATACTCTGCCTATTTTTAACGCCTTCCTCTCCTTTTCCAGTGGCCCTCGCATTGATGTGAGAGTGTTTTATGCATGTGCACCGAAGCTGGAGAAGGAGGCCGACTACTCCGTTTGTTTGTTCATGTCCGTAACCTAACGAAATATTGCACTCGTCTGCCTGTCTGAATTTCAGTTTGGTACCTCCAAAGCCTATTTCCATAATTTCTTTGTTAATCATTAAACCCTAACTGCCTCATCCCTTTCCATCTAGGAGAAATATGACAGGGTGGAGACTTCATTTCTGCCATTTGTTGAGATGCATGAAGAGACAATCACGAGCCATACTGTTGCGGTCATTGATTTGCGTGGGCAAATGAGCATCACATTAGCTTATACGACCTTATAAGAGCAGTTGGCTGGGTTGATTTGGAAGTTTTTATGAGATTAGGGGGTTGAATGCCAGTTTTTAGGCAATTTTTTGAAACCACGGACTTAAGGACTTGCAGTGTTTATGCTTATCTACAGTGTTTGCGCAGCTCATCCACCTGGTGTTTCATTTATTTCTTAGTAAGTCTTACTTTTATGAGTTCGAGTTGTTCCAGCTCCACTTGGTTTCTTTGTCAGACAGCGCAGTTTAACGCTTTACCAGAGCTCAAACGCAAAGAAAGGTATCATGTAGGGCTGTCCGCCAAAGGGTAGCACAAAATAGATCTAGTGACTCAGTCACTTAAGAGTGATAATAGCTGAAACGAGACAAATTGAACCCTTAACTGAAAGAAGGAGCACTTATTGTGCTGTAGGGAATAGCAACGATTGGTAAAGGACGAAAAAAAATTAGAAGCTTGTAACACAAAGCAAGTGAAGAAAGCGTGAAGACCAATGTGCTATTCCTGATGAAGGTTGCGTGTAGAAAGTTAATTTGCACCTTCAGGATAAACGCAGGCTAAACTGAAAGAAGAAAAACAGACCAGTATGAGGCGGATGAGGCAGTATGATACCACGCTACTCATGCTACAAGTTAGCTTATCAGTATCACGGTGGTTGGGATTGGCATTTGTGTGCGTGAGCTTGAGTTCTGCCAGGTCTACAGACAGAATAATCAGGTAAAAACGACATTGCAATGCAGGCGATTGAATTGCAGAGGGTACAGGATAGTTTAAATCCAGCTGGATTCGATCCTTAAGTAATTGTTAACACATTTTTTGCCCACCTCTGTAATGTCATGGATCAGGCAAAGGTGTTCATCGGAGACCGCTGGGAGTGTCAGGAAGATGGGCACGAAAGCCAATTCCCGAATGATTAAAAATGGAGCATGCTCTTGGTTCCACACGCATTTAGTGGTGCTTATTAACGTTCCTCTGACTGTATATGTCTTCCATAGGCAATGATCTCGACCCGATTACAAGGCTGAGGTTTAGTGCACAGCGATTCCGTAAGGCGAGTAGAAAAGTGGGATGGTTAGTAATCACTTAATTTTGGCGATTCGCAAAATGAATCAAGGATGCATCAGGTTCAACGGAATGTCTCATTCCAGCTTAAGGAATGGAGCACCGAATTAATGGGGGCCAATCATGCGCAAAACAGCAATCGCTATTGCAAAGACATGAGTGATGATCATGAGACATTTCGTCGAAATCTGCATTCACACCCAAACCACGTTCATGGTAGCTGCCAAAGAAGTGTGCTTTGCCCATCTGCCATGCAGTAGCAAATGCTGCATAATGAGCACAAAAGCCATTAATGACCAATGACATAAGAACGTGGGGTTGATGAATGACTGTTTGCTCACCGATTGACGACTAGCGAGACTAGAGGCTAGCGACTGAAGTAGATATTGGCCATGAAGACAAATTAAATGGCTAAACTTTGAACAATGAAGTAAAAATTAGTTCAGCTCCCTAGAATGTAATTCTCTATGTTTCCCTCTGTGCGTGAGTGGGTGGACAAGTGACACTGCGTTGGATGCGGACATTATCATTTGCTTTCAGGAGAACAACCAACAACTACGGCTTTGAAAGGCCTACATTCACGCACCTGGGGCATGTCTAAGATAGGCTTCCCGGGAAAGAGCATGAGCCGTTAAGACTAGTAATGCGGTCCTATGCTTGATGTTGCAATGACAATGCAGGACTGCACAATGTCTCACGCAGTTGCTGCATGAGATTTGCACAGGTGAAGGCGAAAAAGCAAAGAACTGCTCTGTCTACGGCTAGAATGAATGGTGGAGTGCAGGAGGAAGTGGCTATAAACAGATCCGCTCCAGACTTCCACAGCCAATGTGTTCTGAAGAAGTTGGACTAATTGTTGCCCAAATAGCATCCTACCTGCATTTACGATGTTGCCTTAAATAGGTCAGCGTGACCTCATGGGTACAGCATTCGCTTTAGTGATTTTCAAAGGAAACTTCAGCAGTTAAACAGCAGCCACGCAAAATACTTACCACTGATGTGCAGAGAGAAAGTGATATCGTAGACAGTAGGAAAAAAAAGTGACGACACCTGCAGCTCAACTCACCCATAGCATTCTCCACTGCAGCACAAAACAGACAAATAATGAGCTCATGACATTACATGGTGTTTTTAGACAGGTCATGGAGGGAGTTGAGCCAGATATTCTATGGTAAGTGATCGTGGTATCACCATTCAAATTATCACTGCAATTAAAAATAGTCTAACTTACTTTGGGCAAGCGTGTATGTCTAATCTGCCCCCATCTAACCAACACCACCCACGTTATTAACTGACTAGCAGTGGGCTTTCTGCCAATACGGTGTTCACTTTGTTTACATTGGTGCGAACAAGGACTGAATACAACTACCACATTCCAACATTATCTACTATTACTTGCCATACCCACACTCAGGCAGGTCAATAGGAGCGTCAGAGAGCCCCAGTCAGAAAAGGCTCAGTTATCACCTGCTGTCTACACACCCCCTTAATGTGATGAGTTACCATTTGAATACGGTCAATTAGACTTTTGACCACGTTCATGCTACAAAGTAATTGGGGATCCCAACTAAACAACACGATAAAATCGAATGAGACTACTCAAAACTAATGTGCGAGAAATCATTGTATAGAAGGTGACAATGCTCACGTTATTAATGAAGGGGGCCGAGGTAATGGCCCATGGAAATTGTCACTGCTAATGAGCCAATAAGTTGTTGTTTCCACACCGTCTCCAAATTCCACTGATCCGCGATACTAAGTATGATAGCCTCCGATTTCATCCAATACTTCCTTCATCTCTTTACTGATGTGTATTCTCAAGGCTGAGACAGATACGTTTTCCGCTGAGGGCATGGTGGAGGGCAAGTAGGTCAAGGAGGATTCTACTAACTGGCTCCAGTTGACTCCATTTACAGTGCTCGATTAACGGTATCGCCGAAGAGACAGTAACGCGGCATTGTAAGCCCCACGACACCAGCAACACAAGGTCCTGCAAGAGAACAGTGCTGTGCAACGAAGTGCATATTTAGTAGTCCTAATTAAAGAGGAATTTTGATTTTCACATCAAAAGCCAGCGCTTGGAGGCATTCTGATTATTTATTTAGCAGAGCTTTGAAATTGCACGAGGACATTAAATTGTGTTACCTGCTTAATTGTAGCGTTGGTAACGCATAAAGGAACTCAAATGCGAAGCATTAATTCTGGGAAAATACATTAGGCTGTGCTGCGCATGTATGACAACATTGACGTATCATGAACAACAGCACATATGAGGCGTAGGGAGATCAGGTTGATAACCTAAGTGCTGCTTCAAATTTTAGCGTCAGAATGTCCTTTCGCCAAGGCATTGCTTAAGCGCTGTTAAAATTAATTTGGATAAGTTTATCTGTGTCCTGCGCATTCAGCTAACCGCTGTGCAGACCGATGCGTAGCCTTTAGGGGACCTGTGGCAGGTGCTTGATGGTGAAGGTGCCACAAGCACTGAGCAGGTGAGGGCCATGGTGGCGATCTCAGCTGCGTGGCGTCGTCCATTACGGACTGGCAGTCCCGAAGTCACCATGTAGGCGTCGCCTATCGTCTCTACCTACAATAGGCAAATCCGACCTCAATCAGCATCCGCTTTGAGTATTGCTGTTGCAACTGTGCCAGCACATTGGTGGGAGAGACGCAGGGGTGTCGACTAGACTAATGAGCAATGAGATGTAGCGTGGTACCCTGCAACTTCAACCAACCATTTGCCCACATACTAGAATACTACTCAATTTAGCATTTCCTCCACATTAGTAAGTTCTTAATTACTCAGTAAATTGTGACTCAAAACACGTCGTTATCAAAGCAGGTAGGAGTAGCAGAGTGCTGGTTCCATTTACCATCTGTGATGAATTGGGATCCAACTTGTAGCCATGAGTAGGCTCAGGCGTCTTAAATGGACCTCAGCTTGTAGACATCGTAGTGTGCAATCGTCCTGTCAAACAACGTATACAGGTCGTTGAGACGATCAACAACCTGCAGTGGTGTGGACATTGCTGAAATGGTTGTGAAGCCAACGATGTTGCTGATGTAGATTGACACCTCGTCGTAGGTCTTAGGTTCCACTGCTACACCCGCCTTAAATGCTTACGCCACAACTCTCCAATTCCAACTAAGCATCACTCCTCCACTCTCACATCACTCAGACTCCACACTCGCGTGGTTGTATATCAGTCCAAGCTAACAAGATGCGGTCCCAACGGCCATAGCTGACAGCCAGAAATCATGCTACAGAAAACTCACGGAGGGAACAAGCGACAGGTGAGAAGTTTCTTCTTCCTCTTCTCCTTCTCTAGATCATCCATTCGAGTTCTCACCTCTTCTTCCAACCGACACGAGTAGTTCTCCATCACCTTGAACATGTGTTCTACAATGTTCGTTTTTCTTCCAAAATTAGGGAGAGGCTCAAATACAATCACAAACCTACTTTCCACTGGTCATTCGTTGAATCTCTTCATTCAGCTCCTTGAATGTTGGCCTTAGTTCAGGATTGTCTGACCACGCTCGCTCAACAATATTTCTGTAAGTTGGTGGAATACCTGTTTCATGAAGCTGGAGAGAAAAAGTGGGGTAGTAGTTGGTGAGTACTTTGCCATCAAAAAGGGGCTTAGTCCAACGCAAAGTTACGCGAGCCTCTTTAGACTTTCGAAAACAGACTCCTACGGCAACAGCTCAGGTCTCTGCTCTTGTCGTCTTTTCCAGCTTCCTTGAAAATTCGAAGCCGCCTTGATAGTTGAGATGTCAAGTGCGGTAAATATTAGCAATTTTCTCAAAAACACATTGGTCGACATACTCAACTCGACAACAACCTCGATAGTCCTCACTCATGCTTTCACCACACCATAAATGACAAGTGCTGAGTCTCTACATAGATCCGACCTCCTGTAGTGAAGGCTTTGATAAACTCATAACGACATCCTGCGGTGAAAAGAAATACTCGCCTTTGGCCAAAAGTGATGCTTTTCTTGGCTCCTGACAGGTTCTAGAATCTCCTCTGCTGATGCATCTTCCATTCCAAATGGTTTTGTCTGATGGAAGACTTCGTGCATTATTATGCCGAATGCTTAGACATCACCCGGCTTGGTCCCATTCATCACTGCTGTCTCGTCACGCAGTAGCTCAGGCGCTGTCCATAATTTTTCTGTGGATAAGATGCAATTGCAGAGGATGGTAAGAGCAACTAACCTTCGGGGTGGTATGAAGGATAACTGCCTGTTAATTAGTAGATTTTGGGATGCCAAAGTCAGTGATTTTCAAGACGTATCGGCAACTGACAACGCAATTGGTCGACTTGAGTCTTCTGTGAGCTTTGAGGCTTGTGCTGTGAAGGTACTCCATCCTCTTGTAATGCCACATTTAAGGTGGTAGTTACATGCACCGGAAAGAAGTGAGTTTCTCAAGTGCCATAAGGTAGCATCAACTCACCCGAACAAAGTCGGCTACGAGAGAGAGCTTGAAGTCTTAGTCAAATGTTATGCTTTTTTGTTGATAACATCCTACACATGGAAGCACAGTAACAGGTAAGTCGACGGAAAAGCACCTGTCACGTGGAGCATGGAGTCTAGATGAAGGTGCTTCGGGTATCACTGCATAGAGTGTCTGTTGTAAGTGAAAGGGTCCAGTGTTGGAGTTCCCGACATGTAGCTCTCGCAAATGACTGTAATAGACCATTTTTAAAGGATGTGAGATTGGGACAAGGCAATCGCCTTTATGATCACCTCACTTACAGTTCTGACGGCATTTCTTTAATAGGTAAAAAATACCAGCTTTGGATGATTGTATTGCAACAGGCAGAATAGAATGGAAAGCGTGGTGACTAGATCGGTATTTTACGAGGGGGCAAAACAAAGCAGCTCTATCCGTTGCTGGGGAAGCTCTTTTGTGAGGGCATTAGGAGCTTCGAAAAAGGTTTCAGTTATGCTTCTCCGGGAGCTTTTACATTCACCGTAACCAATATATCGCCCTTTCAGGAACGATTTCAACTGCACTTCATACCTATCGCTGTAAGTCAGCCAGTGTTCTTGCTTTCGCGCATCGTGCCATTACTTACACAAACCCGTCAGCAAATCGCCGGTATTGTTAAAGGCATGCAAGTGTAGGACTTGTCGCAGAGGAAAGTAGTGATTTAGATGGGTACTTTTAACAAAATAGAGGCAAGTCCAATTCCCTAACGTAGACTTGAAGGCCCCATAACAACAAGCCAAGAAAAATCAGTAACAGAAGCTGTTGCAACGCATCTTCTCAGACAGCAGCATCTGCGCAATGGCATGGTTTGTGCAGTCAGCAAAAAGCAGAAATATTTGAGACCACTTCCTCGCCTCTGAGTGGATCTCAGCTACGATGGTGAGAAACACCGCCAACTGCACAAACGATACCAGTGTTCGAGATCTTCCACGCACGATAATAACGTGCCTAATATCCTGCCCATTCTGGATGGGCTGTCATTGACTGCGGGCCTAACCTATCATCCTCGCATCTCTCACGATTCCACATTCTTAGCAATAGAGTTATGCATGTCACTCTTCCACAAAACAGGTGGCATGAAAAGGACTACGAGGAGAGCTGTTGACACAAAGGTCATGGTTGAACAGCCCATTTACCGCCTACAGCCAAACCAAGTGGGAGGCAAGTAAAGATGGAAAAGCGATGCACACGGAGGCCAATGCTAGACAATCAGTAATGCCAAAGATTTCTTCGCCCTGCCACTGGACAAGGCAGGAAAGCATGTCAAATCCTGCACATTGAAAGTCGGCTCTTCAAATTAGTCGCACGGGAGGAAGGGGAGAGGATGTACACTGCCTCATTCCCATCATCAGTGTCAAGTGCCTTCTTTCAATGCGTGAAGGCAATCGTTCAATTTTATTTCGTTTTTGAGCACTACGTGATGGCTTTTGGGAACCAAGCGTTGACCCTCTATTGCCTGCTGCAGACCTGGTGTGCTTAACTCTTTTGCATTTTCCTCCTAATACTTAAGTAACACTCGTAGCCAACGCTACTTGTACAGGACTGAAGTCATTAACGCCTATCACTCAAAGCCTCCGTTGTCGATAGAAACATGACATACATTTAACTGAGCAATCCTCCCCTTTCGCATGCTCTATAGAGGCTCTTCATTTATGCTCGAAGCTGAAATCAAGACTCGAGGAGTAGGCAGGAGGGTGTGGGAGGAAGTAAGGGCATCCGAATTCGACACTATATTTACTTGCATCGGAGGGGTTCGTGGGGACTAAAGTCATAGACAAATATGTCAGCAATAGCTTAAGGTGGAAACCAATCCTTCGTTATTCACTCTTTTAAAAATATTTTAACGCTACGACGTCTGCTTACAAGCAGACTTCCATCATCATCGTTGAATATAAAATCACTTTCCACAAAAACGAGTTTGAGTGAATTGAAGCGTTTGGTCTTGCGCACAACCCGTCTCAGTTGACCACATCAGTGGGGATGCACAATTTGGTCTACCTGTATACCAGCACAATTGCCAAGTAGATGAGGCCAGCGTTAAGCAATCCAGGTAGATTTATCAGTAGAATAACTTACATTCGCTCTAAAAGATCGATATACAGTAAGGAAGGAAGTAAAATTTAGTGAGAGTCTGGATTTACTCCCATCGCATACCAAATCCACAAGGCGCAAATAAGTAGCATGAACGTTGAGGTCCGCCTCCATCTCCTGGCCAAGTCATCGCACTCCTTCGCTGGGAGAGCATTAGTGGATGATGAATTACATCAATGAGATTGAAGATGTCTGCATACCTCTCTGCTTGAGCTCCAACATCAGCCACCTCAGTGACATTGGGCTAAAGGGAGAAGAGAAGGAGGTCGAAGATGCCTTGCGAAATATCGCCACCTTCAGTTTGGTAATGGAAAGTGATGGAGGGCAGTGTGGGCACTTGGATGTGTGGGAGCCTGCGCAGTGGTTGGAAGAGGCTGGCGGAGGAGGCGATATTGCCACCACCCTCCTGCAGCAGGTGGATTTGAACCAAACGCATTGCTAGCGCTGCCCCATTGGCCACTGAGAGGCTGATTCGCTGCCGAGAGGAAACCAACTTATTAGTGCACAAGAAATCCTCCATGTACAAGCATAGAGGTTTGGCATATATGTTTATGGGTGAGAGTGCATTCACTGAACGACGTGGCATCAACGCTCCCTTCCTTCTCAAATGAATAAATGTGGAGCGTTGCAGTGTGCTGTTTTTAGACGAAATGGTCAAATATATCTGTGCGAACACTAGCTTCAGACCATCCTATTTACTCTGGATGCCTTTAAAATAAGCCTTAAAAGCTCTACAGGTAGACGTTGGCCTAATAGGACGGCAGTTTGTGCAGAAGACAGATCCGCCAACCACCCATTTGCTGCTCGTGAACTTATAATCGAAATCATATTGGTGTGGTAGTCATTTACGACAATCTGAGTTCATCATCTCAAGGTGCACGGACATCCAAAGGATGTAGATTAGTGTCATTCGTTTGCGGATGTAATGTAGGAGAAGTGTGAAATGAGGACAAAGTGGTATGAATTACCTTATACGGCATCAAAACCTCGTCATATCTAGTGCCCTTGGGTAGTGCTGTGACAGTGATGGGCGAACGACCGGCAGCCAATAAGGGTCCAACTTGAGACAACTGCGCCCCCCATATGCGCAGGATATCGTAAGTGAACATATCTGCGGGATCCACGTGGATGAGTGCGATCCGCCCTTGTTTAATTCTGGTGGAGTTCTGAACACCCACTACGAATTTCAAGGCCAGTTCTGCCCTTGCTAATATCAGTGCCACTGACGAAGAGGGTGAAGCAAGTGCAAAAGAGAAACAATTGACTTGAGATAACAAAGTGGATGCTTACCGTCCAAAGAGTCTTCTAATGGCTCCAGTAAACTCGTAAAGTTTGTTGTCGATATGATACTGACACTTGTCAAGAGTTCAAGAACGTTGTGCCTGTCCCGGAAAATGTGAGGTGTTGATAGGGTTGCATCTAACATCTCGGGAATGTCAAAGATGTTGGTGTGTATGTCATAAAACAGTGCAATATGCTTCCAACCGTTGTTGACGAGATAGCCAAGAATGCCTTGCAGAATGGCCTTGCGTTGAACTACGACAGAGACCGCAGGAATTGGGTGGGGTGAGCGAATTGTGACTACTGTTGGCAGGCTGATTGACAAAGACAGAAGCGGAACTTAGCACTTGACAGTAGTAGGAGATCTGATAGATTTGAGCACGTGGTGACTCCTTTGGCTTGCCGAGGTTGATCCACTCGTTTACCAAATTACAGTCACTAGCTAAGGGAGGCCCCAGTAGCACGCTGAATCCCGCAGAATTCGACGCATTTTGCTTGAATCGCCAAAATAGTCATTACAATGTGTGCGAAGCATATTTTGTCGGCGTGCCTATGTAATTTAACACCTTTTGCTCCCTCCGCCGCTGCTTGTATTAACGTGAGCTATAGTTGTTTAGGGATGGAAGCACGGGAGCAGGGGGAGTTGCAAGGAATAACCCCAACAAACCAGGGTTGAGCGAAGCGATAAAACGTGGGCGATCTATGCGTCAATGTCAAATTTCAAAGAATAAAATATTGTCAGTAATTTGCAACTGCTTTGACATTGTAAAGTTGAGCTTAGTGGTGAATGCTAATACTTGAACCTCGCGTCTATTGTTTTCCCTTTTGGTAGGCGATTGATTAGATGGGAGAGATGGCATAAATACGGTACTCGATGATGTTACGATAAGGCGTTAGAATGCAGAAGAGGTGGATGACAGCACGCAGTTTATATCTATAAGAAGCTCGTTCTTAGGAATGTAGCTAACTTTATTATCGTAAGACACGGTAGGGAGCTAAATGAACGATCGCCATTTTACCACGCCCCGACTCTGAGTATAGCAATGTAGGATGAAATGGTGGTCAGTCAACACAGACATGCTTTTGGATTAGGACCATTCACACGGCACGCAAACATACAGGGTTATCTCAGTGTAAGTGTTAACACTACGCGAAAGGCTGTCAGAGTCTATCACAACGAACCTGTAAGTTTGCAAAATATCGTATAGCGCGCTTGCTCTCGAGGCCTCCTGCAGTGAGCAGCCAGGCACCCATATGTGCCCCATAATGGTAAGGAAAAGCGTCTCGCTGTTTGTTGACATCAGTGAGCGCACATAGTACACAGCTGCGGCGACGCTGTGGGAGAAGTTGAAGTACTTCATGTCCGACGAGCACACAGGGTCGGAGGTGAGGGTGTAGACGTTGAGACGATTTCGGTCACGTGACGTTACCTCTTTCTTCGCACTGCAGACGTTGGAGATGGCCAAAGAGATCAAAATAGCAACTGGTACCATCTCGTTTTATTGAAGGATCCTTTAGGGAATTGAAGCGGGTGTAAAATTGGTGCGATTTATATGCAGGAAATTAAAGTTGACGCCCATTTTTAATTCACAAACGCAATTAATTGAGGCGCAGACGAAAGTAAAGCCTTCGTGACATAATGGGGTAAATGACGTCGAAGCATGTTACCAGGGAAATGTCGCAGCTATTTATGAAGCTAATGTATTAGCTAATTAGTTGGTTGTTTTCATGAGAGCAGTTTATTCAACGGCGTGCATGCAACTCCCTAACCTCCCTCCCAATAAATTTAATCTACCTCTTGCGATTACCTGAAGGTCGCCTCGGAGCCTCGGCTGTTTTAAATCAACATTCCATATAAAATGAAAAGCTGCGAAAATGCAAATGCTGACTTCGTTCAACTAGCATTAGCTCTGTTTGTAAGCCGAAAAGCGATTATTGTATTAAAAAATCTGCGCACAACCAACTTGCCACCTGGTCAGTTGTCATTATCCCATTCTCGTAAGTTTGATCCCGGATTTCCGTTCATATGCTCTTTGTGAGCATAAAATAAGTCTCCGGAAAGGAAGCTAACACCATGCCACTAGTTTGGCTATTCTCGTTTGGAACATTTGAGTGAAATGCTCTTAAAGACAGGTCTAACGATAAGCTATACGCAATTTGATGACTACCGGGTATCATCCTTAATTCATTGTGATAATGTCAGAATTATAAGCAATTTTGTGTGCTTCCGCTGCAGCCCTTTAGCAGAAGTATGCTTTAATACCTTTTGGACAACTATTTCCAGCCAAGTTAATACTATGACGAAGGCGCTACGTCGCGCTATGTAGTGCGACGACGTGGAACATCGGGTTTGATAAGTGGCAGCAGTCTACAATGAACTAATAGGCTATTCTGCTCCTGCACCACAATTAATCTTTTTGCTTAACGCTTTGCATTCCCAACGAATAGTGCCGTTACTGTGCTTCTCTCTTTATCGAATATGTGGGAATTGACATTTAGAGTTTGATTGGGTTTCCTTGCGTGCCAAACCAACTGCTGCAGATCCAAACAGACCATTCATCACATCATGCAAACTGCTAATATATGCAATACCTTAAGGCAAAAAATTTATCTCTGTCATTAGTTTATGTAGAGATGCTAGAATTTTACAGGATTGAACAAACTTCGAACATTTCTAAGAATCATGCTACCACAGTCATTAATACACTGAAATGCACGGTCAAGTACTTAAAAACGGAATGATCGAGAAAAGAAGATTGTGCAATCCACCAATCCTATATAGCGCTTGCAAAACGGAATCGCATTTTGATCATTCGACTCCCAAACATTCCCCAAACAAACAGACTGCTGCATAGAGGCCAAAACGAAGCGCATTGGCAAAAGTTCGGTTTAGAGTCGAGCTATATGTTGGCCGTTCATTTAACTCACGATGATACTCTAGTCGAGCCTGTAAAGTCATAGCACTATCTAACTTAATAAGGGGTACAAATTCAGCCCAAACATTCAATTTACTAATTCTTTCTTTACCACAAATGTCTCAAGTGCATTATTTTGATTTGTTGTTTGAAAACACGCTATTCCATTTTGCAGGCACCCATACTTTCTTGCGCCATACCTTACAAGTGTTGAAAGCATCATGCACCTGTAGATGGAGTAACAGAAATATGGCCTAAAAAACATTACTCATGCTACTATGGGCGCATATGATCATTGGGTGTGACCAATGAGAGCTTATGACAAGGAGAGTGGGCTGCCATTGTCCAACTAACCCATCTTTAGTGGTAACGCTTCAGTCACTGGCTGCTTTTGAAGTTTATCGTGGCATGGTGTTGGGCCAAGGTCACACGAAGCTTGCGGACTGTACAGGAGTGGAGTCCTTATTGTCTTCCTCTAAATTGTCTGCATTCTCTTTTATGTAGCTGTAGGTGAATGCTGACAGAAGGACAACCAAAGAAATAGGATATTTTCAGGTCTTAAAAGAGAAGAAAAAGCTAACTTCCGTTTGTTTAACAGATAGCAGCTTCCCTTTTCTGGCATTTGCTGCAAAGAGAGAGTAGGTAATGGTCATTTCTGTTTCGGGTAAGCAACACGCTGATCTATGCAACAACTTGGTTACTTGAACTGCAGGAATTAAGCCCTGCGTAACAGCAAGGGAGAAGGTGAACTTCAGGATATCGAAACATCAATTATGCACTAGGTTAGTGAATGACTGCATGCCACATTCATAAACAAGCGGGAAGAAAGCAGGGTGTTTTCCAACTTTAAGATCAAGTTTTCTATACCATAAGCACTTCACTTGTGGCTTATACAGAGTGTCATTGCGTGTCTCAATTTCGTTTCTTCTTCTGCTCTGCACCTAATTTCTAAAAGCCTAGCAGTGGAATCAAACGCCAAGTCCTTGCTCTTACTGAATCAGAGGACTCAAAGTGCAAGGAGAATCTGTAACTTGTCAACGAGTAGGTTCCTCTGTCAAAAACACTGAAACCGTGTGCATTAGATGCACAAACTGGTAACTCGGAAAATGAGCCCGTGACTATGATTTTCTAACCCATTGATGACATCTCTTGCCATTATGGAAATGCACACCTGACGTGCAAGGGTAATTACATCGACAAAGTTTGTGATATAAACGAGCCCCTAAATGCATGATTTTTAGCTGTACTCGTTAGAATTGCATTATCCTGAATTTCATCCTACTGTCAATATGGGAGGGTCGGTCTCGTTTCGCCAAACTGCACAGTCATGATCAAACTTCTGAAGAAAACACAAAAAAGTGCATTTCATATGAATTTTTTTAATCTTATTCCATTAAGCGAATTGGCATTCAAATTGCTGGTCGATTATCGGGTAATTTGTTTGCTCAGCTGCAAATCCATCCGCTACACACTTATTTGTTAATTAACTAGCCCGTATCTCTACTTTTCAAGTTCTTGATCATCCGTACGTTCAATTCTTCACTGAACCAACTTTCTGGTTCAACGATCAATCCACATCTGTTTGAGCAGCTGTTATTCCTCCACTTTTAGGCAATTCTCGCAAATCCTTTTCACTTTAATTAGCATTGTCATTTCTTTAATGTAAAGGGCACAGTTCGAAAATATTTCACATTGCTTAGTCCATTGTATTTTACAATTAATACTTGCAAAAGAGATGCAGGCACATTAACTTAAACTTAACTTAATAGAGACTTGTTTGTGCTGGATTTCATTACCTTGCAATGCGGCAACATTGCATTAGTCACCAAACATTCTAATGCGGTGACAACCTAGCATTGCGGGTCGACATTGGCACATTCACTATTAAATCTACTGAACACAGTATCAACTTAGTCGCGTAAATACGCATGACGTTGTGATTCGTTCGCACTAATTTCCTTTCTAATTAATGCAATGCTCGCGTTAGTACGCGGAGTATAGCATTTACTTGGAAAATAAGCCCTAGCGTCGCACAGATGCACATCTACTAATAATCCAAGCTGTCCATTAGAATGCTACCACCCCACATTTTGTCTATCACATATTTTGAGTCGCGACTAGCGCAGTACACGGAATAATAAAACCTACGAAAACCCGCGTGTTACAAAGGCGGTACAGTGGGAAGTGAGGGCACTGCAGCAGCCAGGTAAGCACGTCGGAGGCCAGTGAGGCGTGACCCGATTGACTATCCAATGGTCTACGCAAGGACTTAGATCCTTCCTTCAAGAAGGCCTAGGAAATAGCACATTTTGGTTGGAAAATCTATCACCAGAGTGTATTGTGGATAAAAAAGCAACCATTTTTACAAAGCGATGCTTAAACCCATCCAAATAGGAGGGCTTGATAAACGATGAGGTTATGGGAAGGCAGGACTCGGTGCTGCTACACTTAATTTTGAATGTTTGCTAGCTGTGCTGCAGGATTCCTCCCTTGAGTGCATTTAATCCTACTCTTATTATTCACAAATGAGAGGCAGCAAACTTTTCTTTGTTCAATTAATTAAAACTAAACTTCCACATAATAAGGCTAAAGGCTAAGCACCCAGATCATCTAACCTAATTAACACATATCCAAGCAACAATCACATTGTTCCATCGAACAGAAACTCTGCGAATCAAGCATGTATTGTGATCGGCAAAACAGGTATGCTGTCAGATTTGCAGTGAGTTTATTTGTGATTTTGTGAATATTCATCAGGGGAGTTTTTAATGTGTTCAGCATTATGACCCAGCAGCTTATAAAGAAATTTTGGTCCCTGAAAGTTTTCGGCCTGATCGGAGGTGATATTAGCTAAAGGCGCCTTTGGTAGATGAAAACCGGTAAACCTTAACAAAAATCCCAAAATAAAGGCGCAGTTATATTTCTTCCATTAAATGCTTAAAATTCTGACTACTTTGTACTTTAACCACGACATTATCTCAGCAAGGAGATTTGCCTAATTTTTAGATGTTTTGTGCAATTTAAATCACAAAAAATATTGGATACGGAAGTCATCAATACAACAACAATGATCACGCGTAGCCTTGCAGAGACATTCTGATTCGTGGTTGAATGCTGCGCCCTTCCTACAATTGTACTTCTGCGCAACTGATGAGGAGTCAGCTGTGAATTTTGGTAGAGGTGGAAGTGGAGAAAGTTATTACAAGGAATCGTTATCAGAGCTGAGAAGGCTGAATGGTCTTAGGTAGTTATAAAGTGTAACCAAAGCACAGGAACTATGCACTTCGAAACCCAACTAGGAAGAAGTCATGTGAGGCGAGGTGAGATTAAGTGCGTTGGCACTGAAATCGAAAGCAACAAAGTACAAATCAGATCTGCACAGTAGTCACTAAAGAGAAACTCAAAGAAAGATCTTGCGCATTAGGACACGACCCACGGTGCTGCAAGCTAATATTTTGTTCCACTTTGTTACATACTAACGATAAATAAAATGAAATCGCTGCACAAGTGGGTGCTTGGCCTCACACAGCACTTCAACAGCACTTACTTGCGACGAAGTATCCAAACCATCTGCATCAGATAAAACGCAACAAAATGATTTATTTTGCTTAAGCAGATATATTGTAACCAAATAAATGTGACCAACAAGTGGGGCTTTGACTTTGAAATTGATTGTTATTTAAGGTGATGGGTGCTATTATAATGGTAGATCAGGCCATGCCAAGTAAACGAACAGCCTTTTACAACTGCCCGGCTAACACATCTAACTACGAAACAGCCAAAGCTCAGTTGATAAACTTTCCAGATGGTGGAAATGGTACGTAAATACATGAAGTTTCTGCTATTGTACTTCTGCGTAACTGATGAGGAGTCAGCTGTGAATTTTGGTAGAGGTGGAAGTGGAGAAAGTTATTACAAGGAATCGCCATCAGAGCTGAGAAGGCTGAATGGTCTTGGGTAGTTATAAAGTGTAACCAAAGCACAGGAACTATGCACTTCGAAACCCAACTAGGAAGAAGTCATGTGAGGCGAGGTGAGATTAAGTGCGTTGGCACTGAAATCGAAAGCAACAAAGTACAAATCAGATCTGCACAGTAGTCACTAAAGAGAAACTCAAAGAAAGATCTTGCGCATTAGGACACGACTCACGGTGCTGCTAGCTAATATTTTGTTCCACTTTGTTACATGCTAACGATAAATAAAATGATATCGCTGCACAAGTGGGTGTTTGGCCTCACACAGCACTTCAACAGCACTTACATGCGACGAAGTATCCAAACCATCTGCATCAGATAAAACGCAACAAAATGATTTATTTTGCTTAAGCAGATATATTGTAACCAAATAAATGTGACCAACAAGTGGGGCTTTGACTTTGAAATTGATTGTTATTTAAGGTGATGGGTGCTATTATAATGGTAGATCAGGCCATGCCAAGTAAACGAACAGCCTTTTACAACTGCCCGGCTAACACATCTAACTACGAAACAGCCAAAGCTCAGTTGATAAACTTTCCAGATGGTGGAAATGGTACGTAAATACATGAAGTTTCTGCTTGCGACGAAGTATCCAAACCATCTGCATCAGATAAAACGCAACAAAATGATTTATTTTGCTTAAGCAGATATATTGTAACCAAATAAATGTGACCAACAAGTGGGGCTTTGACTTTAAAATTGATTGTTATTTAAGGTGATGGGTGCTATTATAATGGTAGATCAGGCCATGCCAAGTAAACGAACAGCCTTTTACAACTGCCCGGCTAACACATCTAACTACGAAACAGCCAAAGCTCAGTTGATAAACTTTCCAGATGGTGGAAATGGTACGTAAATACATGAAGTTTCTGCCTAACTGATAGACAAAACCGTTGGATTTTACCCATACGGGTTAATCACACCGGCAGTAAATGCGTGGAAGGAAGTAAAAACCATGATTTTGCAGTACTAGAGAACCGAGAGTTGATTCGCGATCGCTAACCTGCGCTGCCATTTCTTTCGGCTCCAGGTAGCATATCGTTACGAATTTGAACGTCTTCCCACGTCCAGTTGAGGGCAAGTATATCCAGAAACAAAGGTCAGCAGGAAGTTTGTAGGAGTTAAGCCTTAACTTCTCAAACATTGACGCGCACAAGTGAAAAGCGGCTTCGATGGAACTCGCCTTCTTTTAAAGGAAGTTGTTTGAAGCTTGAACGGTTTAAAATCGTTGCTTTGTTATGCCACAGATCGCTCTTGCCAACTTTGTACGAGCAATTAACAATACAAAGAGCGGTTCAGTCAGACATATTAGCATTCGATTAGGAAAAGGGTCGCGGTTTGGATTGCTGATGCGATAGTTTGTGTAGCGAGGTAAACAGATATTTTGTTTGTCCTTTTTACTAAATAGGATGAAGGATCTCCAAGATTGACAATTCTGATCATCTATTCCAACACTGAATCCGTTTTACTTGGTAGATTTGGTCACAACCAAAAGACATTTACTCCAAATAGAAGTGATGCACAGAAATTCTTGCGCACCCGTGGGATGAGTTAATGCTGACGATCTCTAACAGAACCTTACTAACTAAAAAATCACATTTTATCCTCTTTTCCTTAGATTAGGAGACCAGAATCATAGTTCCGGTCAGAAGTTCATTGAGCAGAGGTTCGTCTTTCGATTCAATTAATGAATGAAAATTGCAGTTGTGTTTGAAGCACGAGTAACCCTGATCATTGAGCCCCGGGTAACGCTCATTCCAACTTCTCGCTGAACGGACCTTCCGGCACGACTCGAAATAGTTGGTCTAATTGCTACCAACGACCAATTCCTTCGGCTTGGTGCCAAAACAACTTTTTGGTCATTCACTTGGGGCCTATTACAAATGTTTCATCCCACCAGGTGTCGAAGCACTGTGGGAAGGTGAGTTGCAGATTGTTCATTTCGGCGCTAAATTAAGATTAGCAAAGAAGGTTATGGAAATGCGATTTTGCAAAACTTGCCTAATTTTGTGGGTTCCACTTGTTATGGAGTGCAGAGAAGTTGTCCTTTTGCTAAATCATGGTCCAAACACTCATTCGCCTTAAGGAAATCGTAATCGCATCACTTTGACGACTCAAAATGTACCATCCATCTTAAAAATTTTGCTGAAGTATGCAACGTCTAAGCGAGCTAAAGAAAGGAAAATTTGATAAGCAGCATAGGATCGATTGCATAAAAGAGCTATTACTCATAAAATATCAGCAGAAGCAAGGAAGCAAACGTAAAACACAATGGACATCACTTCCGTGACCGCGAGTAGACAAACTTACAAGCAGACGAGTAATGCATTGCATGGGCTATGGCCCTGTTAAAGGGAAAACAGGGTGTGCTGCCATTCTGATTTTATAAAATAAACCAGCCTATACTAAAACAAAGGAGTTAAAAAAGCTAGATGGGAAAGTCCATGGACCAGTGAGACAAAGTAAGGCGAACAAAATTCCAACTGACTGCTTCATCTGGGAAGCAAATGGAAAGAAGGTGAGCCGATTTTATTGAATCAACAATTAGCTACCAATGTGTGGTAGGGTGTAACAGATTGTAAAATCCCCTCGGATATGGATCGCAAGTCATCTTCTGTGTCCTCTTGCTTGTACTTATCAAACCCTACCAAAATCCTTCGCATTGCGCATCGCCTCATTTCGTGTGTCTCTCTTTCGTCTTTTCGCCTGCCGGCAGTCACATTGATGCCTCTATCATACTTTCTGTCGTATTTACGAACAGGGAGTTAGAAATCAAGTAGAACTACACCTCAGTTGAATAGGATTATTTGCACTCTTGCAAGCATCTTATTGGTCCATGCGAAGTGCCAGATGATGAGTTAAACCACCACTTGAATGCAATTGAAGGCATTTTCAAGGTAAGCAAAAGGCACCAGACTAAAAGTGGACGCTGTGAATGGAACCCAATCTTAAATGTGCTCACTGAAATTATTGAGGCAGGTCAGACCCCATGCAGCATTTACATGACTTCATTTCGGGTCATCTACGTCCCCTCCTCTGTCATTTGGAGTTTTATAAATTTTAGCTGATTTTCATTTTTGGCAAGGCATTACTGACTGCTACCAAGCTGATTATTAAAGGAACCCGAGACTTAATGGAAACACACCTGCGACCTCGTTGACAATTAGTGGTGGGTAACGTGCATTCAGCAATAATATAAAAAGATACCTAAAAACACCATGCCAAAAAACTACCCCATCGGCCATCCAAGCAAAACCTGAACACCTTCTGTGTCGTTACTTGCAGCACGCACGACTTCCACCCGTCCAATGGGAAGCAACGGAGAGAAGCAGTAATTCAAAATCTTATACGCGCTACTGGAGATTGTAACTAATTGTTTCGGGGAAAAACGAATTTCGTCAAAGTCACTTACTACTTGAAAGCATCAATGCTAGTGAAGACAGCGTCAAAATTCCTACAAACATCTTGCTGATTTTTGGTATTTTGCACGTCCATCCTGAAAGTGACGTAAAAAGGATTATAACGGCATGCTGTCTGGCGGCCGACAGAGCTGTTGGCGTAGGCTAGCGACCACGGGCCAAAATCGGGCTTTCTCCCATTCCACAAAGACTACAATCGATCTTGATGCCAGGCATTTACTGTCGATGTGAAGAGCTCGTGACATGAAATAATAACATTACGTCTATTGTGAATTCAAACTGTCAGAAAGGTCCACCGCAGAAAAAGCAATGATAAAGAATAGGAGATGTGCAACGGAAACATCGGACACTGGTAGGAACCCTTTGAATCGCAATCGCGTTTAAGGTTTTTGAGCAGATACCTACTAGCAAAACACTTCCACTGCAAATAAGGCAATGAAATGCGTGAATTCGTTTGAAACTAAAGAAGACGTAGCTTCATTTGTTGAAATCACAGAAATGACGCAGTTGATGCCCCAGATGAAAACAGCAACTGGGCACAGTGAAAGCGAGATTATTTGAAGGCTGTTGTGCTGTAAGGAAAACGACCGAGTTTGGAATGACTATCTATGGAAACACCGCCTTGGATCCGCCTCCTAGACAGCGGTGTAAATCACAGGCTTGTCGCCGAACGGACGAAGCTTTGCATGCGAAAGCATTTGACTTTCCTCGATAACGAACTGCGTCATGCTCTTAGATTCCACCTTCAACGACGTCCTGGCAAAGCTCCTGTTATTCAATAGTGGGTGGCAACTAAGTTATTAATTGTGACCCGAAAAACAAGCTCTTATTTCCGAATGACTTAAGCATCCACAATTGATAGCTTGATGCCTTGAGACAATCTGTGCATCGTATTAGAAAGCACCAACATTATTAATCCACATTGAATGCAGTCACTCCATTTTGCTTTCTCGTTCTCCCTTGTAGCTAGCCGCTCTCCTCAAGCCCATTTTGTAGTCTCACTTTGGGTTCTCTTTAACAGAAGCCACGAGGGAAGCAAAAAATACCGTTCTAGTGGCAATGTGAGTTGTGCCAAAACCTGCCTGTCCTCTCCTAAACTCCATTCTTCGCCTTTTGTGCTGCTTTACCTCATCCTCCACCCAACATTGCTTTAGTCTTTGTTTGTTTGTTTGTCAACCGCAACACACATCTCATTCTCGCAGCACACCCATCTCCGCAGAACTTGCAAACCTCACTCACGGGTCGTCGTGTTCATCCAAGAGTCCAGCCCAAGCAAATGACAGACGTGGTTAGAGAAACAAAGCTACATAAGAACTTGGAATCAACTGGAAAGGTAGAATAGCACAGAGACCTTGCCAAAGCCACTCACCCATACCAACGGCAGGTATCAGAACTCCAAATGAGTTTGTCGAAGCAGTCCCTTATTTGGTGCTTCACTCGTCATAGATTATAAAAAACTTGTATATTCGCCGAACCCTGGCCTTTATTCCACTCTCCTTCAAATAAATATCAATAGTTTTGTGTTTCCGACTGTGAAGTTACCATCTCTACCAACGCCTTCTCACACTTTTATTGCAAATGTGCAGAAACGGACGTCTAATGAGCAACAGGACCACCCCAATGATGTACTATATTTTTGTGACTGCAAATAAGTGGAACTAAAGCCGTAAGAATATTGCGTTGCATGGGCTATTGGCCTATAGTACCAGTGACTCCCTGCCTACACACCACTAGCCACTTCTATAGTCAGCAATGTATAGCCTACTGCCAAAATTATGATTCGCATGAATTAGAGCATTTTTTCTCCCTCATTAAATAAAGTGCTAAAAGGAAGCCCATGGAATACTGAAAGTTCAGGATTAAAATGCTACTAACATCATCAGCGGCAATTTAAAGTGCTGATTGACACAGCAAAATCGAGGGTCATATTCTGCCAGTATGCGATGAATTGGTTGAACTTATAATGGAAAATGGAGTGTATGCTTCGCTGTCAACTGTGCTTGGTAAAATGAGCTAGCGTTTACCAAAACAAGGGAAGGGAAGACCCATCAGGGAAGTATATTGAGATAGGTGTAAATCATTTGGGGGCATCGAATAATGCGACAAAGCAAGGTGAACATAACTCCAAAGGACCACGTTATCAGGGTGGAAAAAGTAATAGAAATGAGCCCCTTTCAATATAGTGCACATCAACAAACAATGTAGGGTAAGGTGTAACACATTGCAGCAATCCTTCGGACGTGGATTTTGGATCGTATTCTACGTTATACTCTTTGTGTTTCTAAAACACATCTAGGTCAATCCGACCCAAAAATCAAGTCACTTCGTGCGTCTTACCTTCATATTTTCGCCTTCTGCCAGTTGATGGGAATGAGAGGACACTAAATGTTAATTCGGCTTTTATAGTCTTGGTTTCAGTGCACTTTAACAGAGGTCATGAGAGGAGTGAGAATATCGCTCAAGCAACGACAAGGGCTCATGCAGTGAATTCAGCTGTGCCAAGACCTAATTGTCCTCTTTCCAACTCCTTTCATTCTCTTTGGGTGTGCCTTACCTCTTCCTCCATCTGATACTGCCTTGGTAGTCTTTTTTTGCCCGATGAATACGCCTCACAATTGAATTGTGGCAAGTTAATTTTAACTGCTTTGTCAGCCTTAAAACAGCATGCCTTCGTGAGGGTGAGTGTCTTCTAACGTCAGTCTAGGGTTGCGTTTATGCAATGCCTAATGTCAGCAATGAGTTTGTAGGTGTCGAACGTCATCTTCTTGAGCATCGACACGTGCAAGTGGAAAGTAGCTTTGATAGAATTAACCTTCACCAAAGGAAACTAATTAAACAGCCTTCTGG
Organism: Taenia asiatica; assembly: GCA_001693035.2. Lineage (NCBI taxonomy): Eukaryota > Metazoa > Platyhelminthes > Cestoda > Cyclophyllidea > Taeniidae > Taenia > Taenia asiatica. Next base: position 25,877 of record LWMJ02000361.1, on the reverse strand, counting down.
TGAGTGGAAGATTTTGAACTATTGCTCCGTTGTGACACAGTTAACACTCGGTTACTTCCCAGTTGACGAATGGACATAGTGCACACCGGAAGTGACGACGCAATTGGTGATCTAGGTAGTAGGATTGATGCTCGATGCTCGATGAAATCATTCCTTGAATGATTTATGAGGGTAGATTTTGGTCTGCAGGTTCGAAGATTCGTAAGTTCGGGTTTTTGGGCCTCCATTTTGGGAGCAAATAGTATGCTGTATCAGTTATGCTGATGCAATGGAAATCAGCTCTAGAATTTCTGGATGCTCTGAGTTGCAGAGGAGAGGTCGTAGGCGATCAGAAATGGAGAAAGGTAGGTGATGTGCGGGATTTGTTCCGTCTCAATATATCCTAGTTTACATTTAAGATTAAGTTCCATTTTAGCCTCCACCGATGGCCTGGTAGCCTTTGCTGCGCCTGATTCCGCCTTTGTTTCCTTTCTTTGTTGGTAAAGATGCAATGCAGACTCGTTATCGTGCTGCAAGGCAGCCAAAGCCGAATTAACAATTAATGTTCTTCCATTCTCATCGACGAGCAGAAGATAAAAATATGAAGATGAGATGCACGGAGTGACGTAATGGTTGAGTAGGAATGACCAATATGTTTTTTGGAAATGCAAGCAGTGCAACGTAGAATACGACCTAAAATCCACGTCCGAAGGATTGTTGCAATCTGCTACACTGTGCCCTGCATTGTTTGCTGTTGTGTGTCATAGTGAATGGGACTCATTTCCGTTAACTTTAATTTGAGAGGAAAATGCCCAAATTCATGCAAACTAGAATTGTGGCGGTAGGCTATACAATGCCGATTGCATAAGTAGCTAGTGGTGGGTAGACAAGGAGTCATTGGGACTAATGGCCAATAACCCATGCTGCAGTTGCACTTGTTTGTGGTCCGTTAGAGATGCTAACTTCATAGTCGGAATCGGGAAGCTATTAGGATGTCCCTGAAGGAGGGCACATTAAGGGCCATGGTTTGGTAAGTATTTAAGTTCCCCGTAATCCATGGCAAGTGAAGCACTGAATTAGAGACTGTTTCAATGCACTTATTTACAGTTCTGATGCCTGTCGTTAGCACGGGTGAGCGGCATTAGCCTGGGATTTGAATTGCTGTCTAGAAGGCGTGACTATAATGTTGCGCTCATAGCCATAGCAGAGAGCCGCCCAAAAAATGCCAATCTCAGCCCTATTAGCCCAATCCGCTTAAACTCTAGTTGGCGTTACACCAAAATATGAACAGTGTTAGAAACAAGAGGTTCTACCTGAATAGCACAGCTTTATACAGGCTGCTATTCATATTTAGTATGTCTTTTTCTAAATAGGGGCAATATAGCGCTTTACATAGAGCATGGAGCAGCGTTGGCATAAATCGCATGCACGATTACTGCTGCTTTCTTTCTAAATTGTTGGTTGCCTAAAATAAGTTACAGTTAGTTTAACAGAGGCAATTTCCTCCATTCAGGTGTACAGGCAAGGTGCAGATTCTGCAACGCACCTAAAGACGAAGCGTACTTAAGCACAAATTAGAGTGAGTGAGTTTGCTGCGCTAACGAAGTAGCCGATTGGAAACGTAGCTTTCAAGAGACATGCCAAGAGAATGCTGAGACAAATGTATCTCTCAAACGGTGTGCAGAGACCAAAGAATAGAATATCTGCCACCTGAAACGCAAAACAAAGTGCAAATGCTCATGTGCTCTGCTACCATAAAATGCAAGTAACAGCACAAACTTCCTCACTACATATGTGTAAAGCTTCGATTCATAGATACACTCTTATTTAGGAAGCAAGAAAAATGCCTAGTCCTATGTCCTATGTCCTATGTCCTATGTTGTCTGTGGGGAAATAATTGCCCATGTTACTGACTTGGCCCGAATCTGAGTGAGCTGTTGCAAATATGCTAGGATTGTTACAATTTATCATTCAGGCCGATTTCCCATCCTCGCCATTCATCAATCTGCTACATAATTACAACCTCATCATTTAAACTCCGAGGTGACATCGCTCATGCCTACGTTGTGATTTGCCCACGCAGAATCTCTATAAACGCCCCTTTAGATTGGCTGTTTCCTTCCACAACAGAATGACCCATAATTTCCATTCCGACTGTCGACCATGATTCCAGTTTTTGATGAGCAAGTTCGCAGCACGACAAAGGAAGCATTTTTAATGGTGTGAGATGTTGCTCACTCAGGTGACAGCGGTTTCTCTATTGATGCCTGCAGTCCTCTATCACATCTAAGAAACACGTTCCATTTGCCTCCAATGCATCCAAGTACGCATTCGTACTACCGTCGGGACATTCTCGCCGCACAGACAAGAGCAGGAAGAGGCGATCAGAGCATGTCCATGGCGCTCCACAGCCAGCATAGAAGTTGCAAAACACTAAGGCAGTAAAGTCAGTACACCCTCTTTCCGATGACAAATTGAACTGTGTCCCCTAAATCTTTATCAGCATTGTAACTCCTTTTTATGAATAGCATTAGTTTCAGGTCTAGTTCAGCCATGCATCACATTCTCCTCCTATTGGCAGGCGCATTTTCAGCCAATACCTCATAATAAAGCACATTCGTAATTGGCGTTTCCAAAGTGTAAAACAGCATGTCAGATTATGGCAATGAAAGCAAATGATGTGCCCTTGACACCATAGGATTTCGAGTGACTTCATTACATCCTCCTGTCGCGTTCATTGAGTGTGAAGATGACAAGAAGTGCAGAATTTTGCTCCCTGAAGCTCGCACCACAATAGGACGCACTGGGATCACTCAAATACACCGGAAGCAACATTTGAGCCCATAAAAGAACTATTAATAGAGTTGCAGGTCATCGCTACGGTCGTTCGACCATCACAAACGAATTGCTACTGACGCCACGTTTCGTGCTTTGCCGTATGACGCAGGTGTCAACCACCAGCATTAATTGGTGATACATTCATAAACAGCGGATGGCGGACCCTCATGAGGAATCCTTTGCACTCGTTTGTCAAGTGGTTCTTTTCGAGGTGCTCGTGATGCTCACAATTTGAGGTAGCCTGCCATTAACTTCCTTAAAGATTTGGCCTTTCAGATTTACCAAGATAATTCAGAACACGCAATGCTGTCAGCTGCACTTCCCACCTCGCCAGTTAATCGGAAACGCATGTACTCTGGCATTCATATGCACACGTCTCTCCATGCGTCCTATTCACTCACATCGCCCTCATTGTTCACGTGTTACCTTTGTGCTTCTCGGACTACTTGCTCTTGACAAGAAATAAGTAGTATAGGTCAATGATACAAACTGATCATCACTTCAGAGGTTGACATTGTCAGAATCGTTAATAAAAAGCACAATTGAACAAGTGAATGTGATGTTTGTTGCAATGAATGAATGATACTTGAAGTGCCAGTCTCCAATTGGTGCACCTTCATGAAGTGAATGGTGAAACAGACTTTTAGGTTGATTGAAGCAGAGGGTGGCAGTACCTCAGAGGCAAAGTTTGTTAGTGCATCACGCGATTTTCGAATAAATTAATACACTCCGAGCCTTACTTTGTGTAAATTCTCTGAACGCAGTCTCGTTATTATTACGATTTTATAAGTGAAATGAGCCAATGGTAGGTTTGGCGAACCACCCTCCCAAGCGTGGTCGCACTAACAATAAACGTTTATCATAGCTCCGTCCTATTTAAACCGAAGCTTTGTGGCATGCTACTATGCCTTCATATCCACACCAAAATGGCTAGTCTCACGAGTTGTCAATCTGAAACAAAATCACAAATACTTTTAACTACTCAGCACCCTTCCATTTATTNAGGAAGCATTTTTAATGGTGTGAGATGTTGCTCACTCAGGTGACAGCGGTTTCTCTATTGATGCCTGCAGTCCTCTATCACATCTAAGAAACACGTTCCATTTGCCTCCAATGCATCCAAGTACGCATTCGTACTACCGTCGGGACATTCTCGCCGCACAGACAAGAGCAGGAAGAGGCGATCAGAGCATGTCCATGGCGCTCCACAGCCAGCATAGAAGTTGCAAAACACTAAGGCAGTAAAGTCAGTACACCCTCTTTCCGATGACAAATTGAACTGTGTCCCCTAAATCTTTATCAGCATTGTAACTCCTTTTTATGAATAGCATTAGTTTCAGGTCTAGTTCAGCCATGCATCACATTCTCCTCCTATTGGCAGGCGCATTTTCAGCCAATACCTCATAATAAAGCACATTCGTAATTGGCGTTTCCAAAGTGTAAAACAGCATGTCAGATTATGGCAATGAAAGCAAATGATGTGCCCTTGACACCATAGGATTTCGAGTGACTTCATTACATCCTCCTGTCGCGTTCATTGAGTGTGAAGATGACAAGAAGTGCAGAATTTTGCTCCCTGAAGCTCGCACCACAATAGGACGCACTGGGATCACTCAAATACACCGGAAGCAACATTTGAGCCCATAAAAGAACTATTAATAGAGTTGCAGGTCATCGCTACGGTCGTTCGACCATCACAAACGAATTGCTACTGACGCCACGTTTCGTGCTTTGCCGTATGACGCAGGTGTCAACCACCAGCATTAATTGGTGATACATTCATAAACAGCGGATGGCGGACCCTCATGAGGAATCCTTTGCACTCGTTTGTCAAGTGGTTCTTTTCGAGGTGCTCGTGATGCTCACAATTTGAGGTAGCCTGCCATTAACTTCCTTAAAGATTTGGCCTTTCAGATTTACCAAGATAATTCAGAACACGCAATGCTGTCAGCTGCACTTCCCACCTCGCCAGTTAATCGGAAACGCATGTACTCTGGCATTCATATGCACACGTCTCTCCATGCGTCCTATTCACTCACATCGCCCTCATTGTTCACGTGTTACCTTTGTGCTTCTCGGACTACTTGCTCTTGACAAGAAATAAGTAGTATAGGTCAATGATACAAACTGATCATCACTTCAGAGGTTGACATTGTCAGAATCGTTAATAAAAAGCACAATTGAACAAGTGAATGTGATGTTTGTTGCAATGAATGAATGATACTTGAAGTGCCAGTCTCCAATTGGTGCACCTTCATGAAGTGAATGATGAAACAGACTTTTAGGTTGATTGAAGCAGAGGGTGGCAGTACCTCGGAGGCAAAGTTTGTTAGTGCATAGCGCGATTTTCGAATAAAGTAATGCACTCCAAGCCTTACTTTGTGTCAATTCTCTGAACGCAGTCTCGTTATTATTACGATTTTATAAGTGAAATGAGCCAATGGTAGGTTTGGCGAACCACCCTCCCAAGCGTGGTCGCACTAACAATAAACGTTTATCATAGCTCCGTCCTATTTAAACCGAAGCTTTGTGGTATGCTACTATGCCTTCATATCCACACCAAAATGGCTAGTCTCACGAATTGTCAATCTGAAACAAAATCACAACTACTTTTAACTACTCAGCCCCCTTCCATTTATTCGTTTAAACCTTTCCTGCCTGTTAAGAAAATAGGCTGGCGCTCTCAATTTGTTATAAGACATGATCTTTTCGTGGTAAGTAAAGGTTTCTTCACTACTGCACAAGAACGTAACGTAAAAAATTGAACAAGTACATCCTTGAAATAGCGTCTCCTCTTGCCTTGTGAGATTGTCAAAGACTGCGGTTGAAAAATGGATGAGGAGTGAGAAGTTGACAACAAACGCAAATTTGGCAATTCATTTAGTCATTGGAATTTGACATAGCTACATGCATGCAGCACAAAACAATAACTTGGTATAAAAAGTGCCCTTTAAGCGGCAAAATCCTTTTAAATAATATTTTTTGCCTTTGTACGACGGATTAACATTGCTGCCGTGCCTTGCCTCATCTCGTTCATTCAACGGGGCCTTATGGTTTATCTCTTGACACTAGGTTGTGCCCTAGATCTACCTTAGGGGCCACTACCTTACAAAATGAAAAGATGAAAATTTAATGAAAAGTCCTCGGGCGCCATACTGACTATGAAGAGTAGCGAGCAACATACCATTTTTGCAATCAAAGCCACATCTACTCTCTGTTATTCTTTCATAGTTCGTTCTTAACTTTAAATAAAATCCCTTTCTAAGCTAATTACGAACAGCGCTTATCACTGCCCTCCCGTCCGTCCTTCCTCTTTACCATACGCCAATGCGATGAGTCTTGACACTAGGTTGTGCCCTAGATCTACCTTAGGGGCCACTACCTTACAAAATGAAAAGATGAAAATTTAATGAAAAGTCCTCGGGCGCCATACTGACTATGAAGAGTAGCGAGCAACATACCATTTTTGCAATCAAAGCCACATCTACTCTCTGTTATTCTTTCATAGTTCGTTCTTAACTTTAAATAAAATCCCTTTCTAAGCTAATTACGAACAGCGCTTATCACTGCCCTCCCGTCCGTCCTTCCTCTTTACCATACGCCAATGCGATGAGAGTGGTACACGGATGGATCGTGAATAAGAAGGACGAGAAAACAAAAGCAGGTGAAAAATAAGCAAATTATCTGTATAATGCCATTGATAGGAAGGGAAGACAACTGTTTAAGAAACATGAATTGCGCTCCCACTTCGTCTTGCAATCAATTGTTTTCGAAAAATGCACTCTCTGATTTTCCCTAATCCACTTTCCTTCCTTTGTCCTATGTTTCCATATAACTGTATCGTCACTTATTACACCAGATTCATTTATGCTTTGCAATAAGTGCACAAACATTTTCTCTTTTAACATCCTTCCTTTATCACCGCACTCATTCAGTTTTTCTTTCCTATCTAGACAATACACATTTTGGCCACACTTACGTTGAGAGATTTTATCGCGAGAAATGTCACCGGAAGTTACAGATGTAAGGAAGGCACTAAACGAGATATCCGTGCAATTTTCCATTACAAAGGATAGGAAAGATCGCCTCTCCAAACACGTAGCGTCTTAGCTTTTCTTGCCAAAATAGGCATCCTACATATTATCCACATCCACCTTTTTCGATCAGGAAACGAGAACTGCCCCAATATTTTGTAGGAGGAAACGAGATGCTGATTTTCGACTCTGACTACTTTAAATCAATGCATATATAAATGAACAGAGCTTTATATCCTTGCTATCCTTGATTTCTTTGACAAAATTGCATCACTTCACTTTGACAACGCCTGAATCGCAAATAGTCATAAAAGAGAGCAGGATACCGGGTTTTGTTTTTGATCAAATTGAGATTAAAAAAGCGAGAAAATCGTTTTGCTCTAAGCCCTTGCTAAAAACACTTACAGAACGAAACATGCATCTAACTTTCCAGCTGAATTAAATCTGATCATAGAAGAACCCGATATTTTGATTGTATGCGTTCGTGTATCTCCATTTTTGTGCCAACTTAGACGCGAGCTGTTACAAGTGATATAATACTGACCAAATCTGGACCTAAATAAACAAGACGTCGCGCGGCCCTATATGTTTGTGTTAGTTTAGGTTTCTTTGTCAGAATAGGCTCCTTAACTCTCGGTTAGGTCTAAAGTTTATCGTATAACACGAGGATTTGCATGGCTTCTAGCTATGGAAGAAAGAGTTTAGTGCAAAACCTAATAGTTGCAGGCTAATATCAAGCAAATGAGTTGCAGCTGTGTTTGTGCTGCCTCAGCAATTACATCAAAATCTTTCGTATTGCATTGTGGTCAGCTCACTGTAGGTATGGCTCACATTATTCATCGTTTAACAGTGCTGTTCGGCATTCTAGGCGTTCCTTTACACTAATCATTACTTATGACTTGGTGCGATAAGAAAGCAAATCTTAAGTTATGTCTTTAAAGCATTTTTATGTGCTTCTATAGCGTTTATTGATGAGGAATGTTGTTATGCCTTCCGTTGAAACGTAGGAATTGAAATAAAATATTCTACAAGGAGAGGCATGCACCCAGTTAATTAATGCATGCCAAAACCTTTATTAGGTTGATTAAGGTCTGCATGTTTGCAATGACATAAAATGGCAGCGCGGGATAAGCAGGAACCAGGATTGAAAGGGCTTAACACTTTCTAGGCAAATTTAGCAGAACTTATTCGACGCTTTCAACAGCCCTTGATGTTATACGAATGCCAATCAATAATATCAAGCAAATGAGTTGCAGCTGTGTTTGTGCTGCCTCAGCAATTACATCAAAATCTTTCGTATTGCATTGTGGTCAGCTCACTGTAGGTATGGCTCACATTATTCATCGTTTAACAGTGCTGTTCGGCATTCTAGGCGTTCCTTTACACTAATCATTACTTATGACTTGGTGCGATAAGAAAGCAAATCTTAAGTTATGTCTTTAAAGCATTTTTATGTGCTTCTATAGCGTTTATTGATGAGGAATGTTGTTATGCCTTCCGTTGAAACGTAGGAATTGAAATAAAATATTCTACAAGGAGAGGCATGCACCCAGTTAATTAATGCATGCCAAAACCTTTATTAGGTTGATTAAGGTCTGCATGTTTGCAATGACATAAAATGGCAGCGCGGGATAAGCAGGAACCAGGATTGAAAGGGCTTAACACTTTCTAGGCAAATTTAGCAGAACTTATTCGACGCTTTCAACAGCCCTTGATGTTATACGAATGCCAATCAAGCTCGAATTTGAATGGACGCTTGCACGTGGCTGGGTGGAATAGTAGGTAAGGGAGATGTAGTAGTACCACAGATGGGATGAAATTCATACCGCCTAAAAAGAAGCAGAATGCCAGATAATTATTACGCTACCGGTCATTTGCTTTCGCTTCCTCTGTATCGTCCGTTCTCACGTGCAGTATTTCGCTCCAGTCTAATTCACCTTCTTTTCCTCTTTATCTCCCCTTCCATTTTAACCAACGAATTGATTCACTGCCATTGGAATGCCTACGAATGATAAGGCAGGAAGAACAGGTGGATACCAAAATCTTTTCAACCTCCAATTCAATGCACAGGTTAAATGCAACTGCTGGGTGGCTCTATTTTGCGTCAACAGATGCTCATCACGCTCACGTCCACAACCGTCACTACAGATGCAACCACAAGGTTATCATACACTATCGACTGATTGATTAATCATTCATTTTGGTCAATCACTAAAGCAGTCAATGTACTGCGTGCCAAATGCTGAGAAGATGCCCACTAGTTCCTTACTCCTCCTTGTTTTACTCATAGTTCTGCCTTAGACAGCGCCATTTTGCAGGATGCGACTCGTTCATGTACAGTTATATTTCTCAGTGATTCAACTACCTCATAACTTGCAGCGACTGCAGTGCGCACACGGCCTTAGCACTCTTTGCCAAAATAGGCTTCCTCCACATCGACCATGCCTATATTGTCATTGTTTAACTCGAGAACATCAGCAATGGGAAAGAAGCCAGTTCCCATTGCAACTTTTCCTTCTTAATAGTGGTGCAATGCTGCTCTCACCGCGGAAAACCATCCTATTTCTACTTCACCCATCATCCCTCGCTTGGTCATGCTTCTGCTCTCACTTCAAATTCTGCTTCTTCTATTGCACTGAAGTTAATATGAAAGGGCGGGTCGTTGTAAAACTTGGCAAACAGCAGGCAAAAGGGGAAGGTGATACTTCAGCTTAGTATCGAGGCAGGGACGCTGACAGATGCAAAACGTCGTGGCGAAGGCATTGACATCGTCATCCACATCCATGTCAGTGCCAGCAGCGAGGTTGAAAACACTCGACATGGGTTTGAGTTTGGGTAATGTCCTGCAAGGAGAGTGGACCAGAGGCCCTGATAAGAGTTCCTATGAAGCCGCAAAGTGAGCCTTACCAAATGCGATCGTCCTTTGCGGTCAGACAATATGCCTAGCCCAGATACACTGAAGTCAGGGTCGAACGAGCTGTCCATTAACAAAAAGGAGGCGAATGAAGGCAAGCAACCGTTGCGCCTTGAATGAAGGCAAGCAACCGTTGCGCCTCCAGTGCTATCTGTGCTTTCATTGTGCCTCTCGTAATCGCAATGCATAAAATGTTTAGCAAGGCATTCAAAGCTAAAGTGACATTTTCAGCCTAACGCATCGATTGACCACCTTGCTGATTACCTCTCTGCATGCTAGTTGGGTTGAGGAAGATAGTATGACTGAAAATGAATTTCACATCTGCCTGCAGACGCAGGAGGGCAGGAGGAGGTGTCAAGCCGGAATAGACCCTTACCATAAACGTCAGAATGTGAGGGCAGTGCCCAGCTATCTCCTCACCTCGAATTCAATCAGAAATGATAGGAATTATGCTTTTTTTACAATTAGCCTTAATATAGACCAACAGTAAGGAGCCACTCACTTGCAAAAATCCTACTCCAAAGTAGTTGTCAACAGTAAACAATCACTCTGGTGGACTAAACATTAGCCTCAACACAATACAGGGGCCTGGATATCATTGTTAAACTAAATCCAATTTAAAACGCATGGAATTGGAAACATTAATGTCGATGCTGGTCAATTAAAAGCTTAGTGTCAATCTAATTCGATTTCTGAGATCAGGTGACTTCATAGTAGGACCTTGGAATCGATAGAGGCCAATTCGAAGATCAAATGACCTCCAATAGTGTTGACGCAGAAAAGACAGGCGCCACTGATAAAGGCCTTCTTACGGCATAAGCCAAATATCCAGTTCATTTTAGCAGCCTTCTTTCCCTCTCACCTTTAGTCAAGCAGATTATGGAACAGAGCATATTATAAGATCCGCACTCAATCAACCGGATTGAGGTCTATTTCCTTTGACGAAAATAAAATTTATTTTGCCTAATAATTTGCACCCTAGCTCTCCAGTTATTAGAGGCAGAGTTAGAATCAGAAGCGACACGAGTAGTCCTTCACTTTAGGATCCACACGCCACTTCTTTTACGTCCTCATCCCTTTCTCTACTAATCCATTAACTGCCTAGCTACCTATTTCACTTTGTGAAAGCGTGATAGTCAGTTAGGACAGCATAAGGTGGATATTCGAGACTGACCGGAATCTACGTAGCCATAATGACAGCAGAAGGTAATCGAACTGTAAAAATTAATCTCTTTAACTTGCTGCTGTATAGCCAAAATAATATACTTTAGTTCTATATGCAGAAAGAAGCTGGTGGAAGAAGGTACAAACACAAATAGCAGGTTGGAACTTCATCAAATACAGAAGTGATGTTGATTATCAAAGATGAGAAGATTATTTGGATCCCGAAGTTGGTAAAACCATTGTTAAGCCAATTAAAACTCTAGACAGAGTTATAACGTGCCGTGAATGCGTTTTAGCCCTATTCGACCCCTTAGCTGCCTCAAAAGTCTAAAGGCAAGTGAGAAACCGGGAACAGGAACATAAGTGGTGAATAGTGATTATAATAGTTGGAAGACGAAGGAGTTTCGACAAGTGACCTCGAACCGGATCAATCAATGGCATCCTTGTCACAAATAAAAGCACATTTGCCTGGATTTGTGTCTTTGTTTTTGCTTATTTACCCGTGCGATTTTTCGTAAACTAACTTGCCCTAGGCCTCATGTATCGATCCAGAAACAAACATATGTCGACCGCACAACAGGTGGTCTTATTGATTTTATCGATGCATGGACTCATGCAGTTGAGTCAGCAAGAAGGCGTTCAAGGGGAAGAACACGGATTACTTAAATGTAGGCAATTTACCCACTCACTCACCCACTAGACCCATCGAGGGCTTCGGCTCCACGACCTCCTTCTGAAGGTTCCAGATTGCACACTTTCATGAAATAGGGATAATCGATTTCCAGCAAAGGAGGAGGTTTACGACTACATTGTAACATAGGCATTTTCTGTGCAAAAAATTTACGTTTGGATCGATAATAGTAACAATTTGCACTTCAACCACCACAGTTCTGCCTGCAGTAAGTACACACGCTACTCGTGAATCCAACGTTAGCCTTGTGCCAGTGGCATGGGTAGACTTGCAGACGATGTTACCCAATTGGAGAAATAAAAGCACTCATTAAGGGAACCAAATATCGACAATGCAGACCCTCACTAGTCACCACAGTTTTGACCTACCACTACTGCTAAAGTGGTGCTTATAAGTTCTAGCGAACGGAAACAGTACTTTATGACAGAAGCCGAATCATTAAAAGGCAGCGTTGCACGTTAGGAGGTATCTCAACCGCAAAGTTAAAAATCTTTCAAACATCGCGCTTCGAGCCGAAAGAGAACTGCGCACTCAGTGGAAAATAATGCAGCAAGCAAGGAACTGGATACTAGATCTGTCGCCCACATCAAATGGACTTCGACACTTGTGCTTGCATTTTGAAAACAATTTAGGTTCAAAGCAACTACGAAGGATCAAATTT
>LWMJ02000361.1:0-13007 GCA_001693035.2 Taenia asiatica | reverse complement strand
ACAAATAAGGTCGATTAGGTCTTGTATTTGGAAGGCGGGGAGGTTTCGTCAACTTGTATGTTGCTTATTTTGTTCATTATTGGCGCCTCTTCATCCGGCATCATTGGAGGTCCCACTTATTGTCTGCCATATTTGCTAGTAGTGACACAACTTTTGAACTATTCGCACTAAAAATCCAAATCATGGAATACAGAGTGATATTTTACAAGCCCCTTCAACCTACCAATGAAAGTGAGGACTAGTGATGGTAACTGAGAATGGCCATCCTTAATACTTTGCATTGTCAGATAAAGAAAAATGTTCAATTTGCAATGCCACAAATTTGGAAGGGTGAATGCACCTTTAAGCCAGTGTTAATTCTTTACACCATTGCCACGTTTCCTTGTTTTTTTTGGGTTTTTTTGGGGTCTGGACCACATCCCACAAATAATCTTTATCTGTTATGAAACATTTTGCCATTTTAATGTGTTGAATTTTCGAGTTTTCCTGTCTTCACTTTTCGCTTTTTTGATTTAGCTCTTTGGATGGCGCAACTTTTCAGTGTTTGGAAACTACTTTGTTGCCAAAATGGGGTGCTCGCCTTAATCTAAGGGGAAAAAAGGCAGACACTCTATTAAAACAAGGCCAGCTGAATCAGTAGGTGGATGGGTGGCTGTCGGTAATAAAACGAAAAGATGAGACTATTTAACAAAGCCTTAGAGTAGATACGTATGAACGAATATCAGAATCAAATTAGTCTATGTGAACATCTGGGAGGTAAGGTAGGGGTAATATTCCAGTAAATGAATGAACAACCACGCATCCACTTAGATACAAGCAGTTAATTAATTGTACCTACTTACCCGATTCTGTGGAGCATAGTTTGACAGACTGGCTGGATGGAAATAAGGATCAAGCATGTAAGAGACCAATAAGACTAGAGTGACCAAAGTGGAAACTGGAATTGGTCCACTTACCTCCACTTTTGAAGGGATAAACGGAGGCAGCGTAGATTGAACTTAAAAAATGGTATAGGGCAAATCGAGGTGGTAAGGAGAAAGATGAAAATTTGAAATGCAACTCCTAGGACGCGTCATTATAGGGAAAGATGGGCCAAGCTAACCTTGGCTAAAGCTAGATGTAGTCATGGATAAAGTATGCTCCAGTCTGGTCCAGCCTAGTTTAGTCTATTCTAGTTAGGCGTAGCATATCAAATCGTACGATTGTGGTGCAAGTTGGCATGTTTACTGCTAATAAACTCTATAAGTGCATATGAAGAAGGCATAAAGATGCTTAGGGCGAAATTGTTGCAGCAATTTGTATGAATGGTATAGGTCTATTTATGTGGGCTCCAGGTGAATGTACCCAACTTATCTGAAAGTAGTGGTGCTGGTTGGACTTCTTTGATGGAGTAGAAGTAACGCAGATGTTCAACTGCAGGGAGTTAGGTGGCACGACGGAAGAGGAATGGAGATGAAGGATAGAGAACAAAGGAAAGGGAGAAAATAACATTAAAGATTATCAACGATTGCTGCGACGGTTTATTTAAAGAAAGTAGGTGCTGTAATGCTACGTCTGTCTGCTGTTCTGCCCCTATTTGTCCATTCGGTCATTTACTCTCACTTTTCTACTTAAGCAAGCAACTGAACGTATAGTTAAATAACCACTTTAGACGGCGAAAAATTATGCTTGATCTGGTGATTCCTCAGAAGCGAGCGTTCATAGTTCTTTCGTAAATTGCCACTCCAACAAGGGTTCCGGTTAAATCAACTGTAAAATAACGCGTTAAAATGAAGAAAACGAGGTGAGAAACAAAAAAGGAGAGAAAAGTAGAAAAGGTGGCATCATGACTTACGTCGAATTTCTACATTTCCGAATTGTTCTTTTCGCTTTAGTACATCGACGTTTTTGGGAAGGTGGAATGGGAGGTTGAATAAGTAAAGCATGAGGAAAAGACTGATGGTGAGGAGGGAATGAAGCAGAAAGGAGGCGTTGACAATGATTTGAGTGGGTGGAACGAAGACAGCAAGAAGGATCACGGTGAGCGCTAGGAGACGTTGGGACGCGTGGTTGAACATGCCTGGCCCTTGGTGTTGTGACTGTCTTCTTCACCGTTTGCATGCTCAGACATCATTTGGCAGCACGAGTTGGACTACGCCACACAGCAAGATGTAAAATAGTCTTATGACACCATTTCCTGCAGGTGGTTGTATGACATTGAAAGTCATCTGCTTGTTAGATTGCACACTCTAGCTAGGTCTTGTGCATCATGATGCAGTGGGATAAGGAGGAGAAACAGAACAATATTTGAAAATCAGCTTCAACAAAGGAGTGTCTGCAACAGTAATGACACCGCCTTTTAGTCAACACAACGACTTTTGCTTTTTATAGACAATGCTTTGAGATTTTAAATTCTACATGAACTAGGTTGCATGAAAGACGTGTCAAAACTTCATAGAATTTCACTGCTTTTGCTTATAGTCGATGCTTTTAAGAAGCTATTGAAAAGTTTCCAAGACTTGTATTAAACATTGTAACAATGTGTGGCGTTTTGCAGGTGCTCTATGCATTTAAAGTTTAATGTCAGACGCCAGAGCGCTTTCGTACTTTGGTGTACTATAAGACAAAGTAGCTGGAGTCTGGAGTCACAATGCAGCACATGGAAGGTTGTACATTTGTATCAAAATAATCGGATTTGATCTGGATTTTTGAGATAGTTATGCGCATTTAACACATTTTTAACATCCTTTTGTAGGAGTTAAGTCCAAGATTTCAGCAGCCTAGGCATCTATTTCTTTATTAGAGCCCCAAATAATCGATTCACCTTTGGAAGCAGTGATTACGCAAGCATTGAATTTCTTACCTCCAAGAAAGTGATCATTTCTGCTTCTGGCAACAAATTCAGACTTCCATTGCATATAGCTAATGCTAGCGCCGTTTATTGTCGATTTTTATGCTGAGTCAATGCTAACAATCTTTAAGTAGAATACACTTATTGTGCATGCATTGACAGTGCTTATTTCCGGTTTATCTACCAGCGTCAGTTACATTGCTATAGACGTCTGCAGCATAAAAAGTTCCATGCCCGACTTTCCAATGCTTCCCATCATTAATAACATTTTACAAGAAAAAATGAGTACCGAGTACATTCACTTCCCTCCGATTAGCCCATTCTCTTTTGCATAAGCATGCCAATTCTGACCCAAATCCCAAAGCGAAACTTTAATCTGAGTTTGCATGGCTAGGACAACGTGACGCCTCAGCCATTGATTAAGTCAATAGTGGCTTCACCCATAATACTAGTCCTAGGCGTAGTTCCTGACTTAGCATCAGCACTCACTTACCAGCTCTTCGACCCACATTCATATGCCACTCCTTCACTTTGATGCTGATTAATCCACCCAACCATCCCATTCTTCTGTTAAAAAGTCCTTGCATGCTGACTATTTGGTTGGTGGCCTCTTTAGGATCCAAATCACTGGTACATGGAACCCCAATATACAGTAGAGGCTTTGCATGCTTTAGGCATATTGATCGTGAAGGAAAGAAATTAGACAATTTTCCGTAGGGATGACTCGTCAAAAGAAAGGATTATGCCTTAAAAATATGGTCCACAGACCTTGCAGTGAATTTATAAACTAGCATGCCATTTGGATATTTTCTACTAAAAACATTTAAGGACTACGCTGGTATTTGACTGTTTCCTTGTCTGATTTAAGGAAGCACCTTCCAGCTTCCGATTTCTACGACGATAAAACTGATCATCGATTTGTATTAGCATTTAGTCCCTGCTAGATAAATAGCATCTGTAAGATGATCTGCTGTAGCTACATTAACGAGCATGGTAGAGCATCACCGTGGAAGAGTTCTAGGTAAATGCTTGATGAAAACTTTGTGAATTATAAATTAAAGCATGGAAACAATTACGACTATTAATAGAGATTAATAAAATCAATGGGTGGATGGGTAAATGGCTTAAGCCAAGTAACTCAGTTTTACTCACAGAACATTATCGTGGAATTTGAAGGCATTTAATGCCCGTCAGATTGCATCAAATAACTGCCCGCAACTTCTTGGTGCATTTGTAAGTACTCTAATCCTTTAGCCCGTTTAACCTTATTACGAATTATTGACAGACTCACGGCACTATACATGGCTTCATTTAATATGTCTTCCTTACTTTAAATCCCGCATGCTTTGCCTACGCAAATAAGGTCATATTTAACCATTTTTGGACAGAAAGTAGTAACGGACAACAGCAATGGCATGGTCGAGAGTACATATCATGGACATGAAGCACAAAAATTGGCAATAAAGTTGGAAATCGAACCGACATGAGTGCCATAAACCAAGCAATATTCGACAGCTCCGCTTTCGAGTTAACCAATGGCAGGGAATACGAAAACCGCACAATTACGTACAAATGGCTGCCACCGCCCTTTACTATGTAGATAGGTAGTATGGGTTTAGTCACTTGAGGGATGCGCCCTCTCCTTTTTCTCTTCATTAAGCCTATCAGCATTCAATGCTTTGTCCGAGTGACTGTTCTATAATACGAACTTGTAGAATGAATGGCCTTGTTCATAAGGCACATCATCTGGGATATTCCACTTAAATGGCGTCAAAAGTGCCTAGCTGCACCTCGGAAGTGGGGCTGTCAAGTGCCATAAGGTAAAATACATCAAATACAGAGATAAAGAGCTGCTGTTTGCATTTTGTAGCGGTGTTGTAAAGTGGCGGAGCCAGAGATATACGATGGTTTGACAAAGTGTTTTGAGGAGGAACACGGATTTGAAGTTGCGGTTAAGATGCTGCAACAGTAGTATTTCTGGACTAAACATTAGTTTTCAGATTGTCAACTTGTAGGTCTAGGTCGTCAGTAGTATGCCCTTTGAAAACAGCGCTTTTGTTTCCGATTTATATTAGAGTTCCCTTGTAGAGATGTTAACTTTCTGAGTCTGCCTTTAGAGGTAAAATGAGTCACCTCCTTTACGGGCCAGAAGCTTTTGGCATATTGGTGAGGATGTGGCATTCAAAAACTAGGAGAGAGAGGTAGAGCTAAAGGTGAAAAGCCTGTGTGCAACAATGCAATTATTCGGAATTCAAGTTATCATTTTTTGTTCTTGATCAACTCGGAGCTGATGGTATGGTGTGCATTATCAAGCTGAGTAAGGATTTAAGAGTTGTCTTGTGCATGTAATACAAGCAGTGGTGAGCCAGTAGATTTTTAAAGGTAGTCACTTTAGCGTCCGATTGTTTGGTCAATAGTGTGCTCTTGAGATCGGCTTATGACTAGAGTATAACTATTCCGCAGTGTACCGGTGTTAGGTAAGCATTCGCCTCGGAGAGTTAGGGAGACGATTGCAGTCGTTGTGTCGCCGATTCCGGCTTTGCTGAGCATAGCTATATTGGTACATGGGATACATTGAGCTAGAGTAGATAGGCGCATCCTTTCCTTTTATCGGCTACGGGAAGCAAAATTAATTCCGTCCGTATTTCCCAGTGTCGCTTACCTTACTAAGGTACTAGGTGTATCCTCTGGAGTAAGTCGATGAAATTTTATTTATTTAGGCATTTGTTTATTTTAATGTTGCCTGTCTTATTAAGCAATTTTGGTCTTTTCTATGTTGCAGTAGCTTCATTTTGACGCACTTTTTAGCATTTATGCATGCATACTGTCTTCAAGAGCGTTTAGATCCTTTGACGTTATAGACACCCAACTGGCTGCCTAAAATTTGGTGGCAGCATTAGTAAAACAGAGACGGCGATGAAGTATTGCATGCCAACCAAACTGGTTACTGTTGAACAGGCTGGTGAAGGATGTAAGAAGTTTTGATGTTTACTCAAGCATCAGTTACCATACTCGATCGCCACCACTCAGTAGAGTAGATAGCTGATGTCAACAAGAAGTCGACAGCAACACCTTGCTTTACTAGCGTCACTTTGGTGTTCTGCGACCTTTGCTTTCTGCTATTACACCAATCACAATTACCGCGACTGTTAGGCAAGTTCAAGTACAGCGGGCATTGCGCAAGCACGCAGACACGCCGAATTTGAATAAGTATAAAGAGGCGGGATAACCAGCTAGTCAGAATAATGTTACCTTCCTTGGCATCCTGCTTTCAATGCCCATTTATCTGAAAAGGTCTAAAATCGCGGCCTCAATGCCTGGGTGCAGAAAGGAGTGGTATGGTGCAAAGGGGAACAGGTTGTCTCATGTATCTCAGCGTGAACCATTCAAACGTTACTTGGCATAGTGTAGGGAGAACAAGGCGAGTCACTCTGCTCCCATTGCCTAATCAAGATGTCGCTGACATGCAGCGTCACCTTTTTGTCTTGTGGAACCACAGACCCATTGCTTTGCTTCTTGAACAAACGCGCGGACGTAATTAAGGAACTTCCATGGGACGACACGCGTGGATTGGTAGTGGTTCCTTAGGTTAAGAACATGTCGCGGCCTTTCAGTCCCAAAAGCATCGCCAATCCCAAACTTCAACTACATGCCTTGCAAATGAAAATCAACTTCAAACAACTCAGCAGTGTTTAAGTTTAATGCAAACTTGAAAGCTATGCGATGATTTTGTGTCAAGTTGAGCATCGTCGCAGCTACGAGAGCATTTGCAAACGCAGACAATTTGAGAACTAAAGAATTCAAATCTCAATGTGGGTACAAAATTTTAATGCAGAGATCCACAAAGCAGAATATTTTGTTCAGCAATCTTATTCCCACTCATAGTTAAGTCATTGAAGCTTGAATGCATATTGTGTAGGGGATTTACTCTGAACAATACCTTGGTTGCATTCGCTGAATCTCAATCCTATTTACTTGCCATTACACCGCTGAGGACATTGAGGTGCAGCGATGAGATTTAACACCCTTTCATCAGTACGTTGCAGGTCGCATGAGTAAGTAGCTTCAAAATGCAAACACAAATAGCAGCTCGGATAAATGGAGAGCTAAACGAAGCCAATTTTAAATGCATGAAAAGCAGCGTTTTGCACCCAACTCAATCATATCGAACCTCTAGCTGCGTGCTCAAGTAATTAGTGAATTGGGTATCAGCAATAGCAACTGATGTATAGACTATATCCCTGCGCACCACATGGTTCCTTTTTGTGGATTTTGTTTAGGTACCCTTCATTAGGTCTAGCAGAAAGCCCTCCATCACTACTGTGGAAATGGAAAAGTAGAAAGAGAACAGGTGCGTAATACGCATTCAAAGAAAGGAAAGGAAGAAGAAGAGAGCCTATGCATTTGGAGGCTTCTTTGCAAGCATTATTGCAACCGCAACCTCAGTTTTAATTACAGTCTGCAACTGTTATTGCAACCGCATTCTGGCATCACCACAGACGATTGTGTATTCGGCACCTCATATTGCGGCTTCTGTACTCACCACCATGCATGGTTCGCCCCTCATTGTGAGCTCTTTATAATATCAGTCCACGCCGCCCACTTCCACCGATAAGAGCACAATCAACTTCCATTTTCCCCTTCTATGCCTGCCATTTCTCTTTGTTTAAAGCTGACATGAGTGCCGAGATTTGTGTGCCAATGCGCTGTTCTCATTGCCTCCAAATGTTCCAGCCACACTATGGGAAGGTGTTAAAGCAATTTATTAAAAAAATTGGCTTATTTGAGGCCTGGCGATCACTTGACATTTACCGTTGTCCAAAAACACGTTAGTCTGCATTGTTACGATTTTGTCTTTCATCAATTGAACGCGTACCAACGTTTCATATGCCTTCGGCTGTAGATCCACCTATCTAAATGCCAACAAGAAACTCAGACATGGCCAGAAACCCTTAAGAGTTTCGTAACGGTGAGATTTCCTACAGGGATCGGCATGCATTCATCTGCCTCCTCTTTGCCTTGAGGCCAGGTCCACATAAGTGGGGTCTGTTTAAGTGGTTTGGATCCAAACTAACACAAATGCAGTCACAGACAGAGCAATTCGCGAATGAGAATGAAATTACCTGCTACAAACACCTCCTTATGCCCAAGTACAGCTAATCTCTCCTCTCCTCAAAACTCGCACCGACTTCCGAGACTATTAATCTTTCCCATCAAATGGATAAAAATCCACTTACAGCTAAATAAGTAGGCTTCTTACTCGCTCATCCTTCGGCCACAACTCGGATTGCTTGCCACTCTTGGATAACGCATTGCATTGCGCCGTAATGATCGCAATGTCAAAAGGACAAAGATTGTACCCAACACTAAGCACCACCAATATATATTCCAAATCGCATTAAAATAAGGATCAGAAACTGTTAAAATTTTCCTTTAAGAGTTGGTTCTGGGCCGGTAAATATAATGTTTGAAATGAGCTTACCAAGACTAAAATTCATTGAAACAAGCTAATTATTTGTTTGTAAAAATACTCACCGATTGAGCCATTTCAGAAGCATGCAAGACACCAAAATCATAGACTCTGAGTATCTCCCTCCCAAGCCCCAAAATTGACCAAATAGCAACCTTTCTCTCATGTGTCAGGGCAGTATGTTGACCTGCTGATTGTGTACATTCAATTGTTTCGTCTTTAGGAGCCTTTTCACGCCAACTGCAACCATTCTCTGTTAGAGTTAGCATCCGAAACCATAAACCGAAGAAACAGAAAGTTTAAAAGACACATTTAAATGTGCCCGTCTTCCACTTCTGCTACAGCGAGATGTCACAAATGGCACTAATTAGATGCCGGTTGCTGTTGTGGGTGTCGAGGTGATGTGTATTTGTGGGCACCGTGTAGAGTCATTTTAAAATGCCAGTTAGTCTGTGTGATGCGACGGAGGGTGAAAGGATGTAAGGCTTCTTTGCTCGTCTTCTCTTTTCGCAATGTCGTTATGGGGTCATTCCAGTGGCAATAAAAATTTCTTCGTAAATTAAAGGGGAAAAGAAGAGAAGGAGGGGGAAGAAAGTGTGTATTTTGCAGACGCCTTGATATAATTTTGTGCCGGTGACATCAGACTTATTGCTTCAATTTAAGCAATAGGGTCAGACCAAACTTAGCCGTCTAATTTCGTCCACGGACAGTTCGTTTTGCAAAGTTGGTGGGTGATTAAGGAACATAAGATTGATTACATGACTGGACGAGAACATTAAGAGTAATCTATTTATGGTCACTATAGTGTTGCCAGCAGTAAATTGTGTGTGCTGATGCAAAGGAGTTGAAATGTGTTGGGTGGTGATGAAGAAGAAGTCAGTGAGTGTACATCATCATGGTCATCCCATGATTGGATTGCTTAGTCACTATGCGCTCCGTGATCACCAAGCGTGAGACGTGTTCGTTAAAAGAGAAGGGAACAAATGGTCCACAACAGACCATTATCATTTACTTCTATCACAACGTTGGCAGATCTAACTGTCGATTGTTATCATTTAACAAATCACTAAAAAGCCATCAAATGGTTTTAAGCAGACAAATGATGTTTTTAAACATAAAATTTATTGGAGAGTGGGAGTGGGTAATTAAGCAGATGAGATTTTTTTAGAATTATGAAGTCGATGCGGAGCCGAAGTAGGCCTTGCTGTATGCGATTATTATCATTAGGTTGAGAAATCGGTGGTGATGCAAAGTGCAGATTTGAACACGTAAGTTAGATTCTGAAATATATAAATCGATGAGAATAGAATGGATGATTTAACATGTAAGTGGTAATGTAGTGTGGAGAAAGCGATGGAGATCTAAACTGTGTGAGTGAAAAGAATAGAGTTGTTTTTTAAGTAAATGATTGGTGATAATGGTCTATGATGAGCCGGGGTGTTACACTAAACCGTGAGAGGAAGTTGACCACGTTGTATGAATCCCACGGGTGCCAGGTGGAATAGCCGTTTGCATAATTAAATGCGGTGCTTTAAAATTTGCAGGTACAATACTATCGAGATCGTGTCTTATGGAGTTTGAATTTACCAAAGCCAAATCAATCAAGGTAGGTACCCACTCCATCTATGGGTGCAAGGGCAGTAAGCACTCAATTGCTGTTCCATAAGTTTTCCTGGCATTTGCCATGGAAAACTTATTCGTTAAAATGCAAAGGGATCGTCTGCACACGCAGCTGAACTTATTTAATGATGAGTTCGGAATTCAACGCTTGTATTCCATCCAGCTGAGTGCTCTTCCATCGTTATATTTTGTTATTCGAGGCAGACTTCAAGAACGCAGGATGCCTTTAGAGGTTTGTACGCTTAAGAAGTGGTCGGAGTGCTGACCAGAGCAGAGCCTAACGAGCGGCAACGTGCAGCAATCAAAGGACTGCCATGCAACTTAGGTCCCAACGTGGATAGAAGTCACATGTATGTGCTTAATGTGAGAGAATTTGCCCATTTGTTACATTGGTAGCCAACATTCTGAAGATCTCAACTTTGAAAGAGGGGACTCCAAACTCAATGCTTGACTTGTGCAAGAGGGTGCGCTGTTGGTGACAACAAACCTTAAAATGGCGTTGACAGCACCCGTTAGTAAATTTGCAAATAGAGGTTTTCTGGTTTTGTCAGTAAGCATGAGTTTTGACACAACTAGTAACATTGGTTTTAAAAAATAGGATGTGATGCACTAGGTAAAATGGCGCAAATTTCATGCATTGCGTTCTGCATTCAGCTGATCGGTGGTTCAGTAACTTCAAAATTACACCACTCTGTCCAAAGGCCGACGCTTAAATGTGTGCTTGAATCAGAGATTCATTAGTGTGGTCTTTCTCTTCACATTTAGGCACTGAACTCGGATTGGCGCTAAATTTTCGGATTGGCTAAGATGCCATC
Organism: Taenia asiatica; assembly: GCA_001693035.2. NCBI lineage: Eukaryota > Metazoa > Platyhelminthes > Cestoda > Cyclophyllidea > Taeniidae > Taenia > Taenia asiatica. The sequence continues at coordinate 2,272 of LWMJ02000361.1, read as the reverse complement.
CTTTTAGGTAAGCAATGATCAGAGAAACACAGCTACATTTCGTTTTCAAAAGCTGGACGGTCCTCGCTATCTGGTATATGTAACGCTAAAGGTTTAAAGATATGCATTGGTAAATTTCCGTAGATGTCAAAGCGGTGCAGAGCACAAACAATAAATCTGTTTATTTTGCTAGTCACAGCCATCTATGCCCATGAACAGTTCACTGAAGAGTTTGTAGTTGTTTGTTAAAGCAGTAGGTATTGCTGTAGTAAAATCGGCTTACAAGAAACAAACCAGATTCTTGATTTCCCCTCTAAGGAGCTGTTAGACATATTCTATTTCAGACTACCACGCTGTCACACATTCAAAGTCTTGTCTAACTGTCGCACTTACAAGGACGGATCGGAAGTCGCCAGTTCTCCTGCTTAGATGAATGAGTTTTACCAGTTAGTTGGCTGACACCTACGCGTATGAAAATGTGACAAAGAAGTACAACTATTGCCGGTGGCATGATGTCAATCAGCGCATTCCAAATATACATTAAGAGGTAGGAAATTATGAAGGAGAGGCTGATGAGAGCGCAAATGACAAGGACGAAGAGGAGGGAGGTCATTAATCCACTTCTGAAGCAAAGCTATATAGCTGCTAAACTTGTGGTGACAAGCATTACTAATACCTTAAGCAGACCAAAATAGTCATCGCTGAATAGCATTAAAGTGCTTAGTGGGTAGAAAACAGGTTCTTATTCCTGAAGTTAGATAAAACAGACAACATCATGGTTGGGCGTTCTGCGCTTCCAAAATTGCGCAATATTCATATGCAGGACCGCAAAAGGGCGGAAAAAGGAGTTAAGGCAAACCATTTTTAGAATGAAGTGTGAAAATATGAGTTTAGATTTATCTAGCAAAATTAATGCCACGCTGATTTCTGCAATATTTTTTATTTACTAAAATTCAATATCTTCTTTTCGTTTACAAGGAATGCGTACCATCACTTCATGTACAAATCATTAAATTGACGAGAAGAGAGTGGTTTCTGTTAACCGCATTCGAACGTTGAGCTACTCTCAATCAAAAACAAGGAATCCTAATGTGTATTCATATCTTTAATTCAAAATGCAATGCAAATCAAAGGCTGAGCATTTGACGCTTAATTAGCATAAAGGAAGTAGTGCAGGTGGCAGTAGTTCACCTGTTTATGTAATAGATCTTCAGATGAAGGCTCTCAGAGGGCTTTTAATCTGCTAATATATCCCGTATGGCCGAAAAAGGACCTCAAGGAGAAGAGTTGTGCAGGTTGACGTACTAATATCAAATCATATATTGAGTTGTTACAAGCAATAATTAGGAATAATAGCCTTCTCCAAGCATTCAAAGCAAAATAGAGGCGGAGAAGAGCTTGTACACCGCCGGCCAACTCCTTCACCTCCGCGGCGTGTGGAGGCTTCTTCACAAGCGTCGGTGTTAGCACATCCTCCGTCGTGCTCGCTGTTTACCACCACTGCTGCGACCATCCCCACGGCTTTTCACACGGTGACCACCAATGCGGCTTGTACTCAGGCCACCATGCCCACTTCTGCCCACCCCACGGTGCCCACTTCCATGGATACGAACACGGCCAACTTCCCCACTCCATTTCCTTGCCTGTCTCTGCTTTTTTCAAACTGACTTGTGTGCTGAGCTGTGCCTGCTTATATACCAGTCGCCTTGTCTCTAATTGTTCCGTGTGACGCTCATGCTAATTGTACTTCCTGCTCTACATTCCTGCCTGCCGATCTCTAACAGTGTTCTCGTGATTTCTATTCCTTCAGGTGATGTTTTAAGTGATGTTTGGCCTGTGAATGGCATATGACTCACTTAGCTTAGCTTTTTTTACTTAAGTATTAAAGTTGGTGAGAACTTAAGCAAACATTTTTATGAATGGGGACTGCCTTCAGCAATGCGCCGACCATGGAGCGCAGACTGGCATCGAGCTGCACCAAATCACAAAGCCCGGTCCATTTGTGTTTTGGTGGGAACTGCGTTGAAAGGAAAAACCCATCAGCATCAAATGCTTTCTTGGCTATTGGTGATTTGTCCTACCACAAACTGTGCAGAGATTTGCCTTTACAACACTCACTGCATGACGATGTGATGACCTATCCAGTAGTGTGACTATAATTACAATGATTTTGACTTTCTTTTAGCCCGTATTTTGTACCGGCTATGTACACGACCTCTTAGACATTTTCATAATGCTGTAACTAGTTTTTCCTTATAACGACGCTTACGACATTATTCTCTTCAAAATTGGT
>LWMJ02000360.1:0-65590 GCA_001693035.2 Taenia asiatica | reverse complement strand
TTTTGTACATACGCAGACGCTAATGTCGTCGAAATTAGCCCTTAGCTACTCGTGGCATTTGGCGAATGAGAAAACTGCAACTTTTGGTTGGCTCGTGATTTTGCCCGCGAAGTTCATGCTTCTCATTGTCCCTTGAACCAACAGAGGGTGAGGGTACACTAACTTGGCATAGTANAACCAACGCTTTGCTCAACAAACAGCCTTCTCACTTTTGATTGTACATATGAAATATTTCCGAGGAAAAGAACAGGTCCTAAGGGAATCAAATTTGTCTGATCTTTTACCTTTTTAGCACTGTTATCACAGTTATTCAAGCGTGTAGAGGCAGGTCAAGTTGAATTTTGAATGCAAGTTATGAAGTTAGTGGTATTAAGGTTTCTGCACAAAATCTATTAGTTGGATGTTTTGAGAAATAAGACACCGTTCAACGTTAGGTTTCCTGCTTGTCGACTATTTATCAAACCAAAGTACTCATTGTTCTAAACATTTATTATGCCCGTGTCTGATTAAACCGTACGAAATTTACGTGGATTGGGGTGACGATTTGACGAGTTTTCGTCTCCACACTGCATCCTACTGACCTAGTTGAGTAGCTAAATGTAAGGCGAATGGAATAGCACTAAATTCTGGGCTATAGAGCTTGTGCAAGGAGAGTTCGAGTGCTGACCGATAGCTTGCGGCCTAAAGGCTGAGACTTAGATAGCCACCAGGATCCTATTTGTTTGAGCGACCATGGTAGAAAGTCAGTGATGGAGGAGATGCCATAGACTGCTCATCGTGGCCTAAACTACTTCACTTTATTTCGAGATAAAAAATTGTATCTCAAGCGATGGCTCCTCTCACTTGGACAGCTATGGTGACTTTTCGGCATTCCAATCTCAACCGCATGTTAACTAAAACCCATTTTTCCTGTTAAAAGTAGCTGATTCGAGCTGCCTAAAGAAACAACTTACTGAATACAAGCTTGTTTCGTGCACCTATGGAATGAGTAAAAACCAGGTGCCAAGGTTTGTCATTCGTCATTTTGTGGTCTGCGCCTTTATAATGAGACAGAAAGTTGTAGATTGAAAGGCAGAAGATGCGAATGAAAGAAAATGAAATCACTCATTTCTCCCACTTTTATTTTGTTCTCATCCAAATCGTCTTGCATTCGCTCCTCGTCAGATCCTTTCCTCTGCTACTCCCTATGTTTCGATTTCTGCACATTACATCCCACTCCCACTTTCTTCTTCTTCTCGCTTCTGTTTCACCCCAGTCTCAAAACTATTTCCCATTCTCTGCACATTTTTGACGGTTCCAGGCTTCTCCTTACTCCTCTTCTTCCTCCTACTACGCACCTTGCAATAACCACGCAATTGCCTCATGTATCCTTACCGCCTCATCTATGTTCATTGCTTATTTTACTGTTCATCAGAACCGAATTTACATACTTGTCCATTGTGCATTTATCATTCCCTTACGTCCATGTTCCATCTCTTCATCATTCCTCCTTGCCTCCACTCAAATTTATCAATTTTAACTCTCCAAAACCAATGCTCCCAAGACGCACAGCGTTGTTGATTCCTCTGATGTTAATTTTTTTCGCAGCATTAGCTGGTCTGCTTAACATTTACCCAACGCTTTGGTCCTCCTCCATTTCCCATATCCTGTGTACTAACAAAGCATTCTTGCCGGTGCCATACCACCACTCTTTTAGCAGGAATATTATCTTTCTATTCATTTCGGTGCCACTTAGTTATTTGCATTCTTTCCACATCAGATAATACATTCACATTCCACGATTTTGTTCCCTCAATGTCTGGTGTTTTGCGTTAATATCTCTGTTGTTGGAATAACCTAGATCCATCGGACGACCAGATGAACAAAAAAACCTACTGCAGGACGCGATCAGACCATTGACGACATCTAATACTGCCTGTGCAAGCTAACACTTAAGGTTTTGACTTTAGTATCGAGGTCGAATTTACATTTAGTTTCGGATTTAGGCATCCACCGTACGCCGGCTCCAATTCGCGTTCTTTTACTCTTGACTCACCCTGTGAAAGATGGCTTGATATCAACTTTCGAAAAGACGACCTTACTTTGCGTGCTACATCATAATCCTTACTAAATTAGTATTTACACTTAACCGTAGGACACTGAAGCATGTTTGAGCACTGCTGCCATCTACATGCGCCCACTCATCGAAATCAATTTACTTCGTCGAATTACAAATCTCTCATGCTGCTGCATTCCGTTCAGCCTTTAGACTCAAGCTGTTTTCTTTACCACTTTAGGCAACTGGCTGGTTTTCGTGTCCCCGAATTTTCCTTGAAGCAAGCAGCAACAGCGCATCATTTATTTCCATTTGATGAGGGCTGAAGTTCTCTTTCACTTCAATGCGATATAATCTCCTCTTAATGTAATTTTTGCTTAAATCCGACTTTAAATTTAACAACAATAAGTAGTCTCGTGCAGGTTTTGTTTCAAAACCATACTAGATTCACTCAGATAGAATACATTTAGGGTGCCACTCAACTTACTCAAAAGTGTGAGATTGCTGTCAAAATGTGCAACCTATAACACAAACTTGCATCACGCCCAATACCATTTTGCATCAGCGAGCATGTACTACATCCAGCTTAACCGGAAACAAGGGAATTCGACACTTGGCTTTGGCTGCCTTTCCAAGGTTCATAAAATCTCAAAGTCAGGCGATCATTATCCACGTCATAAATAAGTGAAATGATTTCGGGAAACATTGCAAAGCTATGTCTCCTCGACACAAAATGTTCGTCTCATCTAGTAGATGGAAAATCGACACACTGGAAAGGCCTTAAAATTGGTGACGAAACATTTAAACGCATTCGAGTAGGAAAAAATACGAGTGATCAGGCTAACCTGTGGGCCGTGGACAATAGGTGGCCCCAAAAGCGATTTGTACTTATTGTGAAGGGAAATATGCTGCCACACTTACAGTGAATGGCGTGCGTTGCCAAATAAGGGAGCCCCTTTTCTTAGTTCCTATTGCGAATGACTTGCTTTTGGCACTTTATCTGGGATGTGTGCGCTGCACTACAAAACGATTTTAAATCCGCAGCTATTACAAGCGCAACCCAAAAGCGATTTGTACTTATTGTGAAGGGAAATATGCTGCCACACTTACAGTGAATGGCGTGCGTTGCCAAATAAGGGAGCCCTTTTCCTTAGTTCCTATTGTGAATGCCTTGCTTTTGACAATTTTTCTGGGATGTGTGAGCTGCATTACAAAACGATTTTCAATGCGCAGCTATTACAAGCGCATCACTTTTGCTTTGGGAGAATAAAGCATAAACTATGCATGATTGTTTCAATAAGGCTTTGGTACGTTCGGGTTGAGTTGAATGAATTAAGCAAGATGACTGGGGCAGGCTGAGGTAAAATTGGGGCTCTGTAGGTAGTCTTCCGAATCATATTACAAGGTAGGCGAAAAGAGCAATACAATGGTCATGAAAATAAAACGATCACGGGATATCTTGCATACTGAAGACAAAAATGAATCAGAAATCAAGACTTGAGGCTCTGTGTAGGCAGACGGTGAGGTTAACTGCAATAGACAGGCAGATTCAATTGGAGTTTAGCTATCGTAGTAAGTGACAGAGACAAGCACAATTGGAGCGAGACACAAGGTATGCAAGAACGAGGGAGGAGAGTGAGTGATGGCACTACGAGCAGTAGGGGCAGGCAAGGGGATCAAGGTAAGATGCGTTGGTGACTGTCTACTGAGATAGGAAGTGAGTAGGATGGGCGCAAATACGTGTGATCAGACGAGAGTAAATTAAGTGAGGTTAAATGAGAGAAAAGAAGAAATAAAGGAGATCAACAGCCAACAATAGGCAGAGAGAATCAGGCGAAGGGCAGAGAAGCAGGGTAAAAAGTGTGCTACACTGGGAGCTGCCAGGTGGCGATCGCGTAGTGTGGGGGAGCAAGTGAAGGCTACTGGCGGATGCAGGTGGGGGAGCGCGTATGGCTATCGCTTCTCAGCTCTGAGCTAAGATCATGTGTAGTATCTGTTCTTTGCAACACTGGGAGCTGCCAGGTGGCGATCGCGTAGTGTGGGGGAGCAAGTGAAGGCTACTGGCGGATGCAGGTGGGGGAGCGCGTATGGCTATCGCTTCTCAGCTCTGAGCTAAGATCATGTGTAGTATCTGTTCTTTGCAGTGTAATCTCTGCAACGGTCCCTAATTTGGGACCAACCAGGGCGGGTGCTGTGAGCTTGCTCAACCCCGTCCACGGGTCGGCCTCGTATTGCATTACCTCGAGGATTGGCCCACTAATGAAAACCAATATAGGAAGTGGTGGCAGAAGGGTCTGCATGTTGCACTCAGCAGCTGGTCGTGGGTAGTGAGCGTGTGCATGCATGAATGTGAGGGGAAGGGGTTAGGTGGGGCTATCCTCCTTGCAGCACACTGCGTCATATCATAACGCCGCACCTCAGCAGACAGGAGAGCAGTGCGCACGAAATTGCATTGTCTCACTTCACCTTACAGCGTACTGGATCTCCGCTGCGTGGAATGCGAAGGCTGCCCACCAGTAGGCGTGTTGAGAGGTCAGAGCAGGGGAATTCGAACAAATCGGGCTCTGACCCTCTACTGTACGCATTCACTTAGGCTGCACGATCTGAAGACTGTGTTTACAGCCTTAGTTGTGATCTTCTTGCATATAGGGCTACGATTTCACAAATCAACCAATTTTTTATCGTTCAAGATGCTCACACGCTTTTAGAGTTAGAATGCCTTTAGACAGCTTTTTAAAAAACACGGAATATGTAACTTACAATACCTTTGAAGGAGCCAAAATGAAAGCTTTAGCATCGCAGTGAGACACTTACGGATGTCTTACACCAGCCAGAAATAGTGCGACAAACCAAGTAGGACCAACGCCTGCCGAGACGTCGGCCTTCTACAAATACACAAACCGTACCGAAAATACCACTCCCTTGGAGCTAAGACGCGCTTTGAGTTTTAAAGGTTCTTTCATTCACAAACTGCCTTGTAGGCAATGCGCAACTATGTGCCTAAACCATGACCATCCACGACATCAAAATGCGACTCTGCAAATTTGCACTTTTAAAAGATAGTTGATTGGCTGATGGAAAGTTCAAAGGCAACTCACAAGAGTAGCACTGGATACGGTGCTGGGAAAGAGGAGAAGTCAATGTAATATTTATGGTATTTTGAATGCACCGTCGGGGTGAAAATCGGGCGAACCAATTAAACTCTGTGATAGACGAGTGGCCAGAATCTCCGGAAGCAAAAAAGGGCTTAGTACTCCGATAACTAAATCTGCACCAATCCTCGTCGACCGCAATTAATCGATCTGCTTGTCGGAAGTACAGCAGGGGCTGAGTGGAGGAGATAAACGAGTAACATACTGCGTGAAAATACATCAAACATTGCTAATCTTATTCACCTATCGTATTTAATGCAGTTTTAATGCTACATTTTTATGCATGTAGTATTTTATGATTGTAGAAATTGAATTGTTTTGATGAATGCAGCACCTCTCTCGTTCTCTTCCTCCCCCATTCAGCTACCCCGAGACCGAACGGAGTAATTGGGCTGTGGTATATTTATTGCTGCGGACTTAACTTGAAATAGCAAGGATTCAGGTGGAGCTGTGCACTATGCTCCTATCCGTATCAAAGCACTCAGGGTTCCCCTCCACATCGAGGCTCCAAATGCAGTTCCACTCCTTTTTTCCTTTTTTCCAACTCCCTAGTATTACGTCTTCCATCGTCTTCAGTGAAGTGCCAGAGTGCCACATCTGTGGTAGCGGAAGGCAACTTGATCCTTGAGAGCATCGACGCAATTTTTTACTGCTAGAGCGAGAGAAGTGCATGTACTACGAATGGGAAAACCACTGACGATTCATATCCCAACAATTAGGAATGACGCCCAACACCAAGGTTCCGCTAGAAGGCTCCTAACTACCATGGCGACACTAACCGTAAACTGCTTGAAATGTTTATGATGGACTGTTTGTAAATCTAATTTTAGGCGCAGGTTTCTGCGTCTGGCTGCTGACGGTCGTCGTAGTCAGCAAAATTCCTCGTACCTAAATTTAATTCCCACATCAGATGAATTTTCAAAACCAATCGAAGTGCCATGTAAAAACAGGTGACAGCGTGATCATTCATCTCTTCGGTCGCAGAAAAATGTGATGAGTGGCACGACTTGCTAGTGGGTGTACATATTTTTACGCTGGACACATTGTGATGACTAACGCGAGGGGTTGACTAAGCCTCGATGTCGGTCACGCGCATTAGTTGACCATTTCGCATTGGTTGAGGCAACCGGTCTTTGAGCTGTACTAAAAGTCCTCATCATTTTCTGCAAGCCAAATTATGACATTCTGTTAGGGTGCTACATCTTTTATGTCTTCAAGGATGTTCCATGCGCCACATTTACACGCAATGGCTTATACTTCCTGTAACACTTTGTTTGTTCGAACTGTCGGTTTCGGTCACTTGGGTGACTATATTGTACCATCCGGTTAGCCAGCCTCCGGGCCGTGCCAACAACCCCCAACCCCTCTGTTTCTAGAATATCTTTTCTGCCCTAGTACTATGCCTTCTTTTACCCTGAAGGAAGTCTCGAGACGCTACATTGGCGGCCGCGGAAAGCGGACCCGACTTTGATGGATTTTATCCTGCATCATACCGCTTGCGGCAAACTTCGGCGGTGTGAAAGAAGTGCATGAGCTACGGATGGGAGAATCCCTCACATCCCATAACAGGCGGGCTGAGATCGACGTTCATCTTCGGCATCTCCCTTACTCTCGTGTTCTGCAAGGAAGCTACTAACAAATGAAGCGACACTAGCTGTGAATTTCATGCCCAGTAGAACTGCCAAGAGGGATCAGCGAAGTTGTGGTCAAGCATCCTCCGTAAACTCTCTCCTCCTATTGGGCAACTCGGCAATCTTCGTCAAAATGTGTATCATTAGATGTGAAATGTGCAGGACGCCATTCGATAGCATCGTTTTGTGCTTTGCACACTTGGATCGCGTGCATCCCATTCCTATGAGGCCCGACTGCTCCATTTGCTTAAAGTCCTTCGATACTTTCGCGTTTCTCCCACGACATCGAAAAAAGCCTGGAACCACAGTATGTGCTGCGTGTGTCTCAACCCATTCGAAATCTTGGATTCGTGCCCCCATCTTTCATTGGGACACACCATCGTGAGATAGGAGGACTCAAAAATACGTATTTGCTGCATCAAGTGCTACGGGGAATTGATGGCACTGCAAGAACACATGCCCTCGAATCTCAATGACTGGCAAGGTTGGCTCGTGAGTGCTTCTCACAGCACTGACCAAGGGCAGTATTGGGGAAGAAGCCTGAAAGGAGAAAGGGGCTGTGTAATACTAAGTTTGTTCGAATTGTCGGTTTCGGTCACTTCAGTGGCCATAATGTACTAGCCGGTTAACCGTGCCAACAGGCCTCAATCCCCCTGTTTACAACATATGTATTCTGCACTATTACTTTGCCTTTTTTCGATGAAGTCTCAAGATGCTACTAAACGTCCTCATTTAAGTTTTTTTCTTTGTAAATTAAGCATTTATTATTAACCTTAGACATTGGTTCCAAAACGATGTGCATATGAAATGTAAATGTCCATACATCTATTTATTTAAAGTACTTTTGAAAATGGTAACAATAGAATAATGTACGCCTTCTGCGAAAGTTCTTACAAAATTGATTTTAATCTCAAATTTTTAGGTTAATCTGTGAATCTCAAGGTCAGCGCTGTGTGTGTTTTGTCTGTGACCATGCTGTGCCCTTTACCGATCCCAATAAAGCTGTGGCCTCGGAGCGAGAGGTTCAAATTATTGAAAGAGTTTCGGTCACTTCAGTGGCCATAATGTACTAGCCGGTTAACCGTGCCAACAGGCCTCAATCCCCCTGTTTACAACATATGTATTCTGCACTATTACTTTGCCTTTTTTCGATGAAGTCTCAAGATGCTACTAAACGTCCTCATTTAAGTTTTTTTCTTTGTAAATTAAGCATTTATTATTAACCTTAGACATTGGTTCCAAAACGATGTGCATATGAAATGTAAATGTCCATACATCTATTTATTTAAAGTACTTTTGAAAATGGTAACAATAGAATAATGTACGCCTTCTGCGAAAGTTCTTACAAAATTGATTTTAATCTCAAATTTTTAGGTTAATCTGTGAATCTCAAGGTCAGCGCTGTGTGTGTTTTGTCTGTGACCATGCTGTGCCCTTTACCGATCCCAATAAAGCTGTGGCCTCGGAGCGAGAGGTTCAAATTATTGAAAGGATTGGGAAAAACTGCCAAAATATTTATCTTCTCGGTGCTCAAAATACGCCGAAATCGGAGGTAGCAGTGAATGGGTCTGTTTCTGGTGGTGCAGCAGGTAAGCCTCGATAATGACCCAAGCACATAAATTTGAATGTGTGCATTTTTACTGCTTCGTGACTTGCTTAGGTAGGTTCAAATCCCATTTCTTGAGTTGCTTTTATTTTTCCCGCGGTGCTTACCTATTTCTATATGCATGTTTGAGGAGAGAAATCACCACCACCCTTCTTCCCTGTGTCTTTTCACAATTAAATCGTCTCAATTGTATTATCTAAGTGGCTCTAACATTCATTTAGGTGGAGCTTATCGCGCTTATGCAGTCGTAGCACCTGAAAGGATGCCTGAGCACACTCTGCCTCGCACAATACTACGATTCGATTCAATGTCGACGGATGGGTCAATACAATAAGAGAGCCGACATTTGACGCTGCTACAGTAAATGGAAAAGCATTTAAAGACAAGGGGTAGTCGGGAATTCATCTGTGTCTTCCATTTACGCACGTAGTTTCGTCGTATCTGCCGTAATTCCAAAGTCCCAATGTATGAATTTAAGGATTATAGGTTAGGAGAATCGTGGCTGTCAGTGGGTGTGCATCCTCTTGAAAGGATTAACTTTGCCAAAGCCGATGAACTCGTAATCCTCTACGAAGATGGCCTTCTCCTATTTCGAGCATTTTCAACACCACAAGACAGTAGTGCCAGTCACAGAATTTCCATGGCAGAAGGGGGGTGGAGGAGTGCCGCACCCGTGACCCTGGTAATGTACTGCCACACATATCAATGGGGGAAGGGAGGAGGGGTTAAAGAAAGCTGCTAGACTGATGGTCATTCGAGCACCGGTGCTTTGGTCCCGATCCTTTCTACGTGGACCGGATTAATCCCCACCCTCTTGTGGTTAGGTGGGCTGCTTATTAAAGAACGCAATCATTTTATTGATAGTCAGCCAAACAACGGAACAAATCAATTGAAATTGAAGAGGCAATGGGACGGACAAATCATTCATTTACTCAGTCCATCAAAAACCAATCTGCCAATCGGTCGGTCAAATAGTAAAATCATTGTTCGGTGGATTGGTTGGAGAATCGGGAGATCGGTCAGTAAGATCGGGATTGAGGACAGCGATGTAAGCAGTAGCACGAGAAAATAGGCAAAGGAGACGTCTACTCAGTCGTTTGAGCTACTGGAATGGGAGAACGGCGGGAGGAGCAGACGGTACGTTACCTTGGGTAGGAAAGACGATAGCGTGGTAAACAAGAGGAGGAAATGTAGAGCACAAACTTACTGAAGGGTGCGGGCGAGTCGGAGGAAGTGGGTGATGGGCTAAGAGGAGAGAAGCGCTGCACATTAGCTCTCGACCGTAGTATCAAGACAGACAATGGATGGCTGGCTAACTGACTTGGTTTCACATGCAATGGCACAAGTGGTCGAGTCGCTTACCAGGTTATTTTAAGTTGCAGGTTGCCTAACATTTTCCCTTCCGTGGGATTGAGGACAGCGATGTAAGCAGTAGCACGAGAAAATAGGCAAAGGAGACGTCTACTCAGTCGTTTGAGCTACTGGAATGGGAGAACGGCGGGAGGAGCAGACGGTACGTTACCTTGGGTAGGAAAGACGATAGCGTGGTAAACAAGAGGAGGAAATGTAGAGTACAAACTTACTGAAGGGTGCGGGCGAGTCGGAGGAAGTGGGTGATGGGCTAAGAGGAGAGAAGCGCTGCACATTAGCTCTCGACCGTAGTATCAAGACAGACAATGGATGGCTGGCTAACTGACTTGGTTTCACATGCAATGGCACAAGTGGTCGAGTCGCTTACCAGGTTATTTTAAGTTGCAGGTTGCCTAACATTTTCCCTTCCGCAATCTCCCCTTCAAACTGACGTCCTCCATTGCCTCTTCCTCCCTGTCAACAGCTGGCTCGACCTCTGTCGTCTCCCGCGTGCTTGACAGTTAGCTCGCCGGCAACGGTGCCCTACTGTAAATATGTCACCACTCTCACGATTTGTAGATAAATGACAAACACGCTGCAATTCACTTCCACCCAGAGAAGCACAGCAAATACCAAAGATGGAAATCAGCCATTCTCGTGATTTGCTTTGTCCACAAACACTCCAAAAAAATTAACATCTTCCTTGGCAGCATCCATGTATTTACAGGTGCATGACAGTCGAGGTTAGTGAAGCGAGCAAAGGTTTTACTGGCGTCATCAGCCACGTAAGACGCGTTTGACACCAAGGACGGCAGGACAGATGTAACCAGTCCAGTCGGTGAGCGTTAGGTCTCCCTTCACTGTAGTACTTGACTTCACTCCTCCAGCCACAAACCGCTTCGGTGATAGATGGCTTAATACCACCGACGGCTGCGATATTTTGTCCAAGTCCCTTGTAAAGCCAATGGTACCTCTAATTTATATGCTCGAAATTACATCGATTGGCCCAATAAGCATATCAGTCTACCGTCAATAAGTTGTTTCAATGCTCACGATGCCACCACTCTTCTGCAGTTGTGTCTGTACTCTGAGCGACGTGATTCTTGACTGGCTAGTCCTCAGGTAAGCTGCATTCAGCCAGACCACTGAATCCACCACTGCTGATGAACAAATGCGGGCTGTTGTAATTGGTCTCCCAAGTGTCATCTGATTCGTTGAACAATTGAAGCAAACAAAACGTTATCCTTTTGCGCTTGCTTCGAGAATACATTTTGCTGACAAATTGTGCACCGGTGGCTCGACAAGAAAAGTTGGGCGAATTGATGCACTTGGATTGCGCTGGTCTGCATGACTTGGCAGCAATGCTGATGTTCAAATGGCCTACGTCTACACGTAGTGCTGATTTTCACCCAATGTGCTGCAGAGTAGAAGCAGTGATTTCTTTTGGACACCACGGGATGGCGAGAATTCGATGCAGTCCATGATCTGGTTTGTGCAACAGACATGACTTCGATGTGGATGACTACTTGCCGAGGCGTATGAGTAAGAGCGGAGGAGGTGTGACACACGCGTGCGTGTGTGTGTGTGTGTGCGATATGCATCTGCGCGTGATAGAATGACTATGGCAATAGCTGATGTCAGCCTCACATATTTGCTGTCCGGATTGACCTTGGTCCCGTGGTGGGTGTATGGATGTTAAATGAGGATTGTGAAGCATGATTTCTACTGATCGGAATGAGGTGAAGATGGACGTGGCGTTTGAGAGAGTGTCCACTAATCAGCCGTAAAAATGGGACATTCAAGCGTACGTAGTAGGAATGTGTTGTGAAAATGCCGTTATTTGCGGGAGGTACCACCCTCGGTGACGTGTATTCTCGCAGGCAGATGCATTACGACAATTTGGTACGGCTAAAGTTATAGCAGCACTAGCATTGGTTGGAGAATTAGGTGCCACAAAACGGTCCATCGTTCGATCTGTGCATCGGCATTTTGTGGATCATAAGCAGCCCTTCCTGTGTGTTGGTGTCTCCAGTTTACGCTAATTAAGGATTGGAAGCGAGATAGAGTCACTGAAAACCTCACATGGTTAATGAGGTCAGGTTGTGGTTTAGCCTTGATGTTACTTGACTCGCTGCATCNACGCTAATTAGGGATTGGAAGCGAGACAGAGTCACTGAAAACCTCACATGGTTAATGAGGTCAGGTTGTGGTTTAGCCTTGATGTTACTTGACTCGCTGCATCCCAAGTCATTTGGTCTAAATTGTGTCCACAGACATCCTATTTGGTAATGTGTGCCGTAACCTTTAAGATTCTGTCATCTGTAGATAGTGATGGAACTTTCACCTCGTGACGGTTCTTTGTCAAATCTCTATGCTTTTTGGTCTGAAGAGTGTCGTATCGAATTTTCTGGATGGGGTGCGGATCTGCTTTGTGTAAGGTGTGCTGTTTTACTGTCTTTGCCTAACCTATCCCACAAAACATATCATCATCAATTTGCCACGCATTTTACCTCAGGTGCTTTGGAGTCTTGTGCCTACTGCAAAGTTTTAATCTTTTGGATATTTAGACTATTTTAAGAATATTTTTGGTATCACTTATCTCTTTTTTAGTTCGTCTTTTACAGTTTTACCTCGACTTGATTTATCCTCCCATTTTTGCCCTCTTTATTTTAATCCCCTCTTCTTCTCTTTTTCAAACTCGTCGGTATGTGCAGATGGAGCCTATAAGATGATATTAATTACGGTACCTCATAGCCCAATTTTTTCATATTCTTTGCCTTGTATTCCGCCTTTTCCTTTGTCTGCTTTATACCAGTGCTTACCTCACGTTGTGGTGTATTTTTTAAACAGGACACGCCAGTAGAGATCTTCATGCCCTTAGCAAGCACTGTGGATTTTATGTTTTTCCCCGTTATAATATTTACTACGAATCCCTTCGAACTCATCTGTATAAGCTTCATAGACAATGCATCGTGGAAGAGAGACCTAAATAGTCTTGTGATGGGATTGCATTAGTGGGCGTGTTGCGCCTCCATTTGAAAGCCCTGCAGTATCGAAATTTTGACGAAGGCAACTAATAGACAGGACAAGTTAGCTGCTTTTGTTTCGCCTAGACGCGCAATGCTGCCAGCGATCCAGCCATGGAAGCTTTAACGGTAAGCACGTCTACAGCTAAGACTGCCTCGTCAGTAACAGTGAAGCTGCCGACTAACATAGTAGTGCATTCAGGCCTAGTGTACGGTACGATCAGAGATGCAGTGACGGTAAAGATGCTGATGTGTTAAGTTGGTGGTAGTCCTGAATCCTTCATCTTCTTTGGTGAAGGTGATCGGGGCGGTTTAGCCTTCTTGACCGTCTAAATGCGATGCCAACGGACTAGCAGTCTGAAAATTGGTACTGGAACAGCATAAAGAATATTTGAAGCGAAACAATATCGAACAATAAGAAAATATTTTAATGAGTTCTAAGCAAACGATTTGTAAGTACGACTAGCTGTTTTGACCTAGGATTCAGTTTAAAAAAATCGGTTTTAGAAACATAAATGTGCTTAAACGACCTTATTTTGTTCCCATTGCAAGAATTAATTATCACTTGTGCAAGTCCAAGATGAACTGTGCCTCAGTTTGACACTCCACGTATGGAAGGTTGTCTCTAGATCTTAATGAACATTCCGTCACCGTGACTGCAAGTGGTTGCCCTCTGTGTTGGTAGTGCCATGCACACACATGGCACAGCTTGAGGGACAGTGTCTTGACTGGTCCACGATCTACTCGCTGTCCATCAGTAGTATGCCGTCTACAAATGACGCATACCAACGTACTTATTATCACCTTGACGATGTCATCATTTGTATCCTCATGCTTGACATAGCTTCTAAGATGCTCTTAAATTTGATGGGTTAAAAATTTGTAAAAAGAACTTATTGCTAAAAGCTTGACATAAAATGTAACCCATTCGAAAAATTTGATCGTTATTAGGTGCAATTTAGGCACGGATTTTGTCAGCTCGACACTCTTATCTAGTGATAAACTGTGGCAGCTGGTGTACAATAGGAGAATACGTGCCAGCCTCGTAGAGGATAAATTGTAAACGCCAAATAGATTCGCACAGATATGCTATGTTTGTCATCAGTAAGCAAACAGTTTTAAGCTAATGAGTGAATTTGACGGTAACTCGGACTCAATTTCAAATTCTGATATTCTTTACTCTCCTGTTGATGGGCATGGACACCCAAATTCTACCTCTGTACTCACATTCAAACACAGAAGAAGGACTTTACTGACCGATAAAGGTGTGTGCTGATGTGACAGTCAACCAAAAACCAAACCACCTATTCTTTTCCTTTTCTTTTTCATCCCAAATGATTAATTGCAAGTATATTTTACTTGAAGGAAGTTTAACGTACCGAAATTGCACTTTAATCAATCATTTAGATGCGTAGCTGTATTTTTATGTGCATACAAACCTGGGAAGGACTTAAGAAGAAATCGGTCACTAGGATTGATAGTGTAGGTTGATATGACAAGAAGTTTTTGTCAAAGGATGCACAAAGGTGCGCTGCGATTTAAAAACACACCTGAGACCTTTATGTCATGTCAGATGATATGTGTTATTGCATTCAAAGAGGGCTTGATGTAACGTGGGAGAATGCACTAAGCCTGTGGATAATTAAATAGCCCCAGAAGACACAAATTAGTGAATTTAGCATTCACTAGCTCTCGAAAAGTGTCTATGCGATATGAATCCTTGGGAGCAGCATGCTATTGGATAAGTGAACTTTTATTCAAAGGGATAAGCAACAGGGGAATGCAAATTAAGAAGCGTTCCCCGTTCAAACAATGATCATTGCAGTGAATCAGACCTCCTCAAAGGCCACGCCCAAATGTCCGCATACTTTGTCCCGCTGATTTGATCTGCCTCGAGAGCTATCTCTCGCCACTGCTCTCTTCCCCGATTGGACAAAACACCTTCAACTTCAGCTGTGTTCCATAAATGAAAGTGGACAGGGGTAGGAAATAAATGGGGATGATGCAGCGCCATTACGTTCAGTTCTTCTTTTTTCTGCCTCGGCTTCACCTCTTCCTCCTCCTCTCCTCGTGCTTGGTTCGATAGTCACAGTCGTTTTAGTGTTTTTTTTGTTTGACTGCCCATTTAGCTAGAGGCAGGATGGGCTGACCTCTGGGTCATGCCATCATCCCAACCCCACTCTCTTTGCTTATAAACTCATCCTGCTCAAGTATTATTCATTCAATTGCCTTTATGAAAGTCTAGGACGCTAAAACCACCGAGCGCACAACCATTCTCATGGCAATGAAGGTGTCATGAGAAAAGCTAATCTTCCTATTATACAACCACATGCCACTGCTCGAAAAAACACAAAATGATTCCTTCATATGAACGGATCTGCTGCAAGAACGCACCGCCAATGTCCACATGAGTAGTATCACCTAGACGTGTCTGGATTGTAAGAGACAAAAGAGGGCGACGGAGAAAAGCCAGATTTCACAAGGACTTGAATTCGGGCCACAGAATTTAGAGCCGTATGCATTGACCATTACACCATAAAATCACGCTCACCGCCTCTTTACGTGTTAGCAATAACGCCACCATACTCCACTCTCGTGGACTGACAAATGGACTTAGACAGCAAGGGCGAGAATGGTGGATGTGGAGGTCATACAACTACGCCTCTTAAGAGGTTCCAACTCCCAACATCCGCATCATAATTGAGGCGATCTAGCCTCTGTCCACCATGCTACTAACTGCCACCATTAACCACCGACCCACCTCACCCCCATTAGCCCTATTTATATCATTCTAGCATATTATTTCGCCACTGCTGTCACTACACTTCCTCCTTCTTGCAGCCACGCCACCATCAGCATTCAGCCGAATGGAGTCACACATACACGCACATACAGAAAAGAAGCAAATATGGTGCATTGCTTCACCTCTGGTGGCGTGGCGTAGTGCCGGACTGCATCACTGCCAATGGCAAAACAGTGGACATGTAAAAAGTAGAATTGAGTGGAGGTGCGATGTGATGTGGGGAGCAGTGAGTAGTGTCAGCAGCTAAATTGAGGGAATGGGTGAGTGGTTGTCGCTGTGGCCAACAGATAGCACATCTGGCTTCTGTCCCGAAGGTAGTGAGTTTGGATCTCACTTGCGATAGTGGTGGTGATGTCATTGCTTGTGCGTAAAGATGTGTACCCCTGTAAGTGTTGTGTTTTTTCCCTTCTGTGATCCATTACCATAATTCATATTCTATGGCACTGCGCGTGTGCAGAAAGCGCTTCACTTTTTCCTAGTCTTCTCACCTCCATCTAATCCACTTATGTAACTAGAGCACGCGGAATCGTGCGCCTGAGGCTAAGATCTTGAATGTTCGCCTACCATGGGGGCAGAACGGGTTCGACGCCATCAGTCGCATTCCTTCAACACTCCTCCTCATCTACCTCGCCCCAGGTTTTCACCCTCTCCTCCATTCACAATAATCAATGGGTGGCCACAATTGCGTGGTTGTACATAACACCATTATTGCACGACTTACTCCAAAATCTATGAAGCTTTTAAAACAATGATTCTCCTAAGAGAGGACGATGACTCGCCTTGGCATCCTTCCCCTCTCCTTCGTCACTCCCTCCCTAGTTCTTCTCAAGGACTTGTTTTGGCCCTCCACTCCTGCTGGTGTTAGCACACACAGCAGCAGAACAACAACTGGTACATTTCTCTTTCTTAGTACATGATTTCTACTGCAGTGGTCTGTTTTGTTAATGTCAATGCTGCTAACGGTGAGAAAATTTAAGCAGATGAAGTGAATGCTCTACTCCGCACCGATTCCAGTTTCATCCAATTTCAATTCGAACTCCCCAACATTTGCACTTGAAGCAGACGCAATTGACTGAGCTGTTGGAAGTAAGGTCTTCCAAGTGGACAAAGGGGGGAGCAACGTCATTGCAAATTATCTTACTCAACAAGATTAAAGGATATTGACGGTTCCGTTATGCATTGTTAAGAAGAACTGCAGCAGTATGATATCCTTGCATCATCATGGAAGAGGACCAAAGTAGTAAAAACGAGCCGCTGCAGTCGGACCAGAGCTGACGGAGATCGAAGAGTTCCTCTGTATAAAACACGTGCTTAAAAGAGGAGCCTATTAGATTGCTCAACTCTTTAAACATCAGTCAGAATGTCACACCAGTCAAAGGACATGCCTGTTTCGCCACGACTCAGGCAGATTTATGAACTGAGAAGTGATCGGAAATGAATAAATGGGGCGAAGATGTCGAGTCCCACCCATCTGCCATAGCGCAAGTATTGACAAAGCAAAAAAGGTCACTCGGTTACTCGGCACTGGTCACACACTTTTTTGGTCCACAGAGCAATGAGTTACAATTCCTGATGAGCTTGAAATCCACTTAAACCCCCACTATTAAATGCAATTATATGCTAGCAGTCTTGCACTGTCTAATGGCAAGTCAACATTCTAGCATTCAATGCGGCGCCACCAAGCTGCTCCCAAGTGTCCTTGTGTTATTGATTAACTGGGACTAAGATACGTTCGAAATCTAGCAGGACATAATGATTCAGATGCTTCCTTTACTAAGTTCGAACTGTGGGTTCGAACAATTGATGCGCCGACTATGTTATTGAAACAAGTAATATGAGAGCAAAAGAATGAAGCCTCTCATCCTTGAAAAGCTTCTGGATTGCTAAGTCAAATCAACCCAAATACTTTAAAAACGACAGCAAGATGCCTTAAACACTTCAGCTCAGAATGCCTGACAGGAAGAGTCCTGACGACGCAATCAAATCAGAAACCACATTTTCGGTATTGACAGCCGGACTTGTTCCGGGCCGGTAAATGGTCATGGAGAGCAAAAGGTGGGATTGAGGAGAGAAGGAAAAGCCGTGCCCCTGAAGAGGCTCGAACTCTCGACCTCCGCATTATAAGCACGGCACTCTATCCGACTAAGCTACAGGGGCCAGCCTGCGATCTTCTTTTTATTACTACCACTACTACCCACTTACAGTAAACACAATAGCCTCACATTCCCTTTTGCCACTACTGCCAACTCCTCACAGCCGCCAAAAGGGCATTCAGTAACCACTACTTATTTTTTGCCAAGTACTCACTAGCCCGAACTGCTTGATTTACCAAACATCTTCCAAATAGGGGTACTATCTGCAGCTTGGGTCATGAAGGAAACTAATTTTTTTTCATCCCTGATTGCACGCAAGTCAAAACTGCATACATAGTGTAAAAACGGAGCTTCAGTATACTTCGCATCTCATTAGTTTGCACCACACGTGTTAATTGCACTTAGGTTAACTCAAAACTCTGCTGCAACTATAGTCGATGCATAAATTTAGCCGGGGTTTTAATGTGACCAATAGCCTATAGGCAATAGCGAAATTGTAGACAAGTTAGACACCTTCTGACGTGTCCACGACGCCTAGTTCCTTCGCCTTCACCAATGGCAATGTTATGTAGGTCCTGCATTCATCATCACTACTACTACCACCAGTGTACCTAATTGCCGACTACGATGTTCAATTCGATTTCTCTTTTTTTAAAGTCCCTTGTACTTTGCTGGATGACAGGCCTACTCGTTCGATTTTCTTACTTCTCAAGCGCGAACACGGTTATTGTCCTTTGTGGTTCTTCGTTGACTATGAGGTACCCTGAATTAATCAATTCTTCTAATGTGGGCGAATTTGAGCAGGAGCTTTGCTTGTTCACCTACTTCGTGGAGTTGTTTTAGCATCCAGCTCAAATCAGGGCCGACTTAATGGCAGCCCATTAATGTCCACTGGCTTATTTGGAAGTCAGGCACACGGCCTCGTAACCGGTTAGCGTGGAACATCTGTGGCTGAGACAGTAGGCCTTTGGATTGAGGGGATGTCGTGGCCTATAGGACTATCTTACAGTGCGAAGTTTGACTGGTAATATGATTTAATTGAGCGAGTGCTAATAATGCTATCAGCTGACAGGATATGAAAATTTAAAATGTAACCAGAAAGGTTTGATTTGTCCAACCCTGGAGCGAATGCCCAGAAAAGCGAAAGCATTGTTCCTGCAAATTTTCCGTCGTCCAGTCAGTGTCAGCTAGGGCCCACTTTGGCCGACTCGAATCAACGTATGATTTCGGCAGTCATGAAGGATGAGAAGTCCACTGAAGGGTAAATATAGACTGCTTGACAGCGTTGCAGCACATATCATCGATGATCATAAACAGGGTCCTAGAAGAATACGGCTTACCATACATTGATGCAGAATGACATCTGCTTCGAGCAGCCAAATGTGCGTGAAGTGTGAGTTCAGGAAAAAAGATCAAAACAGCGCACTGACGTTATCCAGATAATGAACGAAGTTGTAGCGTTGCATTAGTGTTGCGAGTGGATTTTCTCACTAACATTCTAAAGCCACCGGTGCGTGAGTTGATAGGGACCAGCAGAACAATGACAGATTTGGTCATCTTAGTCAGATCAGGTTATACATCAACTAATTTAGCACAATTCGCGCTTTCTATGAAAACTATGATCGCCAAAACTGAAGGAGGTGGGAGCTGTGCTATGACCTGACCTTGTCATGCATCCCACTTTTCTTGGCACATTTACTGGAGTGAGTGAGATTCCAAAATGTGAGTGATTAAATGGAGCAAAACTAGGGCTGCTTGAAACATGATCTCTCAATGGAAGAGGCAACTTTATCAAAGGGTGCTAAGCAACATCTCGGATCGTTTGATCAAAAATACCTAGATCCAACTATTAACCTAATCTATTGCTGCCTCCGCTTTATCAGCACATCTTTGAATCAATGACCCCCAAATAACTAGACTGCTTTGACATCACAATATGACTTGCGCCCATAAGACAGGGTGACGTTTATCTAATTCAGTAATTTGCAGGAATTAAGCTAAGTCTTTCCATATTGCTTAGACAAGGCACATGAACAGGACGCTGATAGCTTTCGTGCTTACAAATCTGCCCTCTTAAATATAGTGACTTCACAGCTGTAGTACCTGTGTTGCAATTGGTAGCCCAATCAGCTTTACGAGGTCGGTGTGGGGCGCATATAAATTGGCGGCGACATCACTTAGAGAATAGACGTAAATTATGCTAGAAGTGGTTGTGGCACTACTGTGGGCAGTACATTGCTCAGGTATGCTTCTGTTTTTATTTCCTCATTTCTGATCCCTCTACGTAATGATTTTCTGTCTGAAGACCAAAAAGGTCCCAATTTGTGGGGCTCCCGTGTTGTTTGGACGCCGTATGGGGTAGCATACCCATTAGACTGCTAGTATAAGGAGGGCTATGTAAGTGCGCCACAGTACAGTTTTGATGTCCGCATAATGAAATGCATTTGCGGCATATCTGAGCCGAATTGGTCATTGCACTATGGCTCTCCTTAATCAGAATGATTGGCCACGTCGTTTCAAGATGACTTTCATTGAATTTAGAGTCCAATTGTTTACACCTCGAAAGCTGCCGCCGATATATATGTTATAGGCCACAGGTGCGTGGCTTTTATTAAATTTTGGGGTAGTCCTTGTGAATGGGACAAAGGTACGCTCACTCTCTCTCGACGCTCCATATTTAATCATTACTTTAATCATTTGAATCTTTTTTCACTTTTGAATGTACGTGTAAGAAATCACTTGCTTAGCCATTTATTGAGCGATGACGTTCAAAGCGTGGCGTGGTTGTTTAGATGGGTGATTATAAACGTATTTGCGTTGTGACTTGCTAAGCATCAATGCTTTGCCCTTTAAAGTGATTGCGGCGTGAGTCTTGCCGAACGGCTAGTTTACGCAGTCTTTGATATACAATAGTTGATGTGGAAATTTGCATTTACTACAACGTGGGGTAATTTGTGACCCACATTAATGCTCCCTTATATCTATCATCATCCCGGTATTGCTTTTTTTCTAGAGAAGGCTAGCCTCCCCATAAAAGACGTGACCAAACAAAAAAAGATCGAAATCATTGACTTTAGCGTATATCGGAAGCTGATATCAATCACGCTTTTTGTGCCCTATTGCAGGTTTCCTACACCCAAACGAGGTATCAGATTATGTGCTGCAAATAAACTGGTGTGATCATTGTATTTACATTGATTATTTCGAGAAGGCTACTCATGTTCTTTCCTTTTTATCGTAAGGTGGTGTGGATATGCTGACCTCGTTCCCCTTTTCGCGGTTTGTCAAATGACAGGGGGATTTTATACTAGCATTTGATGTTAGAGGAGCAGAAGGCAATGAATGGGTAGGCTATTTGGTTTTTTGCGCGCACTGCACATTGAACGAGGCACTGATCCACTAAATGTCACATGTATTTTATGGGCTATGCTATTCATAAATAAAATTATTGCATGTATGTGGAGAGGGGATCGGCTTATGCATCGAAACAACTCAGCCTGTGGTAAGTCCGAAAAACCCATGTACCAAAATGAGATTCATGGACTTTCTTGCCGATAGAGCCAGAGAGTGAAACAAACCCTTTCTCTAATAGGTCACCACACACGAATTATGGCATTCTTTAAAGCATTGCTTTTATTTACCACCACCCGATACACATTTGCTAACATGAATGTTATCTATCATCATCCCGGTATTGCTTTTTTTCTAGAGAAGGCTAGCCTCCCCATAAAAGACGTGACCAAACAAAAAAAGATCGAAATCATTGACTTTAGCGTATATCGGAAGCTGATATCAATCACGCTTTTTGTGCCCTATTGCAGGTTTCCTACACCCAAACGAGGTATCAGATTATGTGCTGCAAATAAACTGGTGTGATCATTGTATTTACATTGAATAAAGCGAGAAGGCTACTCATGTTCTTTCCATTTGAACGTAAGGTGGTGTGGATATGCTGACCTCGTTCCCCTTTTCGCGGTTTGTCTAATGACAGTGTTATTTTATACTAGCATTTGTTGTTTGAGGAGCAGAAGGCAATGAATGGGTAGGCTATTTGGTTTTTTGCGCGCACTGCACATTGAACGAGGCACTGATCCACTAAATGTCACATGTATTTTATGGGCTATGCTATTCATAAATAAAATTATTGCATGTATGTGGAGAGGGGATCGGCTTATGCATCGAAACAACTCAGCCTGTGGTAAGTCCGAAAAACCCATGTACCAAAATGAGATTCATGGACTTTCTTGCCGATAGAGCCAGAGAGTGAAACAAACCCTTTCTCTAATAGGTCACCACACACGAATTATGGCATTCTTTAAAGCATTGCTTTTATTTACCACCACCCGATACACATTTGCTAACATGAATGTTGATTCTCAATTTCATCAGCCTTAATGTTGAAGGACAAGGCCTTTGATTTGCTGGTATTTTAAGGAAGATTTAAACCGCGGCCTGGTGTGCAACACGAGACCTACTTGTGGCTTACAAGAGACTCGTATTTGACCGTGACCGTAGATCACACACAAAATGGGACATCACCCGAAGTGGAGGAATGCAATAGTAAGTACTACACAGCATATAATTTCTCCCAAGTAGTCCCACTCTAAATAAGCTGTTTTGCCTGAATTTACTGCAATGCCTACCGCCTATGATTGCCTTCAGACATTGCTACTACTTTGTTCATGATTCAGCATCTTCATCGATGTATTGCCTTTCAGAATATGGAGGAGCACGAAGTAAGTCAGCTTGTCAATAAATGTAGTACGTAAGTAGTTTTCCAACGAAGAAAGAAGAGGGTCCATCAATTCCCCTCGTTTACATCAATTCGTCCCAACTTGTATCAGATCTCAAACACTTATGATTTCTGAGTTTACGCTTGCCCCAATTCATATCACCTGCAAAATGCTTTGCTTGAGACAATGCTTTGTGGACTTTTGATAACTGGCCGCAAGCGGGCTTCACAACCACCACCTTGAGCACTCGATACTTGCTTTAGGAGAGATAACCACGATAGCTTTAGCAGCCCCATAACCAGCCTCTGCACCTACTTTGGGTAAGCACTCATTGCACCGTATTTTATTGGCACCATCTGTGCACTCGCGTCTTCCCAACTAAGCAAGCCCATTTGGCGAATCTTTTACTTGTGCATTAGCTCCTGGCGAAAAGGCAAGCACGTCCCATTGTTCTGGTCTAGTGTAATTGCCAAAATCACCATGGATACAAATTTGACCAACGGTTGCCCGAATTGGGCCATCTGCGCAGACTATACCCATTTTTGTAACTCACTGGAACTTCTCACTTGGTGATCAAAGTGCCCGTACCCTCGGTCCGTTGGGGCCTCTTCTTAATTCTGTTGCGCTTCTAAGCATTTAAACATCCAATAGATCCGCTTGATTCCACCCACACATAGCGCTTTTGCAGAATAGTTGGTGGTTGTTGCCTTTAAGGTGGACTTGAGTTAGTGCAAATCAATCGCTCTTTTGTATTTGAGCAGCAATGTCGTTTGGTAAATTGTCATGTTGGATTTTGTTTGGACATTCTTACTTTGGTTGCACTTGCAAATGTCTTTTTTAACGACGCTAATTTTCCCTCATTTTTAACACGTAGAACCTGTCCTTACCTGCATGGTCAGTGGTAGCATGGTAAATAGCGTTAGCAGCGACCGACTTCACTTAATTTCCCTTCAAACAGCCAAACATCAATTCTAAACTGCAACTCATCTAAGCCCATTTCTTGTCTTGAAACCTTAGTAGTTTTTAACACTTCCCTAAATGCCAAAAGCAGGACACAGCTGCAATTGCTTTTAACATTGCTTTGCATGACATAACAGATCAAAACTTCGTTTCGTATTTTAGTTATGCTCAGATTGTCAATGATGTTGGCAAATGCTTGTGCATAATTTCATTGATGCCTGTAACAGCTTTCCTTAATAAATATGTGGTCCATTTATCCCTTAGGAACTTGTGGTCTTCATGTCCACTGGGAAACATTCCTTCATTGTTCGCTACCTTAGATCTATGTGCACCTGCTACATACTGGCGAATAAAGGATGGGTACAATTTTGCTGTAGACGGTTGTAGTAACTCACCAATCCACTGCTGTTAACATCATGTAGCCCAATCTCGCCTGCAATGAGGTAGGCGCAGTATTGGGCGCCCAAGCACCCTAGAGCTGCCCATAGCAGAGACGTCCAGGGTCCTGCGTGTACCGCAGAAACGTCAGTAAGGCGAGAAGACAGGCAAGCGTGGTAAGAAATAGCAATGTCGGATGTTAAGCCCAGTTAGATACATTTTAAAATGCGGGTAGTAATCGCACTCTATATCTGCTTCCCATCCGCACCCGACTGAAACATTGGGTAGTCGCACCAACGAAAGATGCTCAAGCAACCTGCACTGCCGCTAAATCTGCTTTCAGATTTGCTAGCTTGAAGGGCCAAAAACAGCAGGCAGAGCGCGTGCCTGCATCGTAGACAGTAAGAGAGTTTAAATCAAAAAGATCTATGCAATCCCTTACTCAGTCGTCGTCAGAGAAGACGCTCATGTAGCAGTTACTGCACTGTAATCGAGAGTGATAAGATTCGTATTTGCCGGGCTTTCCTGATTTGTCCTTAAGGTGGCCAATGAAGGTAAAATGTCGGTCTTGGCCTTCCATTGGTTAAGAGGACATGGTACAACCCACTCATTTATATTAAGGCTTCTCTCTGACTTTAAATTCTTGAGAAGAGATCTGGTTGGATGCTAAAATCTAATATGTCATCTATTAATGAGAAGAGATAACTCAATCCTAATTTACCTATCAGCATCCCACGCTGCATGGGCATTGGTCAGGCGCAATTACATGTGACTTGGGGCATTTAAAATTGACTCATTAATAAAAAACTGTGTAAAACATGATCTGATGAGGCAGCAGTACTTCTTCTAGTGCTCCATTATATTTCTCTACCGAATAAATACCACAACTATTAGGAGATTCTCTCAAGTGGATTAGCGAACAATAAGAAAAAACTAGGCTATTTAGGGGGAATCTTTGCTTATTTATATGGAGGCAAACATTCGTGATGCAACTCAGTTTTTAGATGGTACTTGGCGGCTGTAATGAATGAATGCGAGCAAAAGACTCGACGAAACAGTAATTCACAGGAGCACTTATTGACATAATACTTTAATGAATTTTGGGCAACTAATCACTCAATTTTTTCACAACATTAGCCAAGCTTTACAGCTTTGCCGATGAATTCGTTTCTCTCTCATAGTGACAATAAATGCACTCAATCAGGTGCTTTTTTCCTAACGGATATTTTTGCGGTCGATTTGATAACAGTGTGAGTGCCGTTTGAAAAAAGTCAGAGGCATATTTGCAGCAGCAAATGGCCTATAAGTTATTTCAAAGTGCGTGATGGCACTGAGCAGTCGAAAGGTGACCATGTATGTGGGTGAATCCACCAGTCATTCTGAAGCGGTTTCAGATGCCACCACCACCTACTATTCGCAATTCTGATCTGAGGAAGAAGCAGTGACACTGCACTCA
Source organism: Taenia asiatica (assembly GCA_001693035.2). Lineage (NCBI taxonomy): Eukaryota > Metazoa > Platyhelminthes > Cestoda > Cyclophyllidea > Taeniidae > Taenia > Taenia asiatica. Next base: position 40,367 of record LWMJ02000360.1, on the reverse strand, counting down.
TCCTTAAATGCTCATCAGTCTTGTGCACTTATTTTCCCCACTCGTCAATAATGGTGGCAGCACAGCATTGTAGTCATGGGTGTTGCATTACTCTTTCTGTCCCTCCCTCCTTGGTTGCAAGAAAATTCAGTAGCTGACGTGGTTGGCCCATCTGTGCTTTGCTTCCACCACTGACAACTTTTGATGGCTACCGCTGTCACACATTCAGCACATTTTAAATCCATTTTCAAAGCTAAGCAGTAGCATGTCACCTGTTAGCAATTCATGACACGCAACAGTGGAGACTGCTTTAAGATACACTCATCACCTGCGTCAGTAATCAACTGCTGCACAATGAATTAAACATTTATAGATCTATTGAAGCAAAATACGCCGCAGCTGTCACGTGGTCACACTAATGAGCTACGACTAACGGTGCTCCGACTCGCGATCGAACATCGCCATCACTAATTCACACACACGCAAAGCAGCGCATTCAGCCATTCCCGACCCCTAAGAAGACTACAGGCGTCACAATATTCGGGCGGAATATACATCTATTCCACATACCGAAGATGCACTCGGCGAAGTTACAATGGCGAGGAAGATAAGTGGCCCACCACCAACGTCAGCATTCAACAAACTGCCAATGCTCACGTAGAACCTTTATCCTCTTCCAGCGCCATCCTTTATGCAACCCTTGGCAGCTGTGCTGCATCTCCAGTCTCCTCCCAGTCCCCTATTTTGGAAGCGGGTTCCGTAGGGCCTAGCAAGGGTGCACTAAGAATCGCGTCTAGAAGCCAGAAAGTCAAAATTCTGCCAAAATTGCGGCCCTAAGACTACAATATTGACGGTGCAATTAGGACTGAATGCGTCTATCAGTTTGGAATCTGCTTTCAACAAACTGCCAATGCTCACGTAGAACCTTTATCCTCTTCCAGCGCCATCCTTTATGCAACCCTTGGCAGCTGTGCTGCATCTCCAGTCTCCTCCCAGTCCCCTATTTTGGAAGCGGGTTCCGTAGGGCCTAGCAAGGGTGCACTAAGAATCGCGTCTAGAAGCCAGAAAGTCAAAATTCTGCCAAAATTGCGGCCCTAAGACTACAATATTGACGGTGCAATTAGGACTGAATGCGTCTATCAGTTTGGAATCTGCTGTTACTTGGCAACCATACGACGACAACACTTGGTACCATTAATTTTACACTTTAAACGGTTAATAACTTCATGAAGTGAAGTTTGTGTTATGGTCTAAAATATTTAGGAAAAAGAGTTACAGATCTTTGAGTAGTTAATTTTTTGTTTCTGAGCCTACCTCAAACATCAACTCATGTCAGAGCTAAACCTACGATTAGGTGATTTCTCAGGCAGCACAACACATTTCGCGGAGATAATTGCAACATAAAACAATGGTCTAGGAGTCAGTGAACAATCAAATCGGGAAGCGCCTCACACTCTCGATCTGTCTTCTACCAATGCAGACATTGTATTCATGCAAGTAATGCACCTTTTACCATGCATGCAATAAGGTAGGACCTGTGGTGAATGCGAAGGCACGCTGGTGCTAAAAAAAGCACATTGAATCTGCCAAAACGAAAAAAGGTAACAAGTCCTGACTAGCAACCCGATCTTACCAGAGAAATGTAATGAGCAATAGCGAAGACCAGATTCGCATTCAGTATTGTTAGGTAATGCGGCCATGCTTAGCTGGCAATGCGCCACTAGAAGTATGCATTCTTGCCAAACTAAATGCCAAAAATGCAGTGCAAGCCAGGCAAAGTCGATATCCACACAAACTCTCCAGTTTATATGCAAATAAAGCTCACGCAGCTAAAACCCGAGGGTATTCAAAATTACCAAAGAACCCACACAAAACCGAAAATTTAATTCAGCCGAGTAAGACCTGTTTGTAACAAGTAATCGCGGTTGAGCGTTGCATATGATAAGCAAAAATAATCTTTAAAACTAGCTTACTTTGCCTGTACTATTTGTTTAAGCTGGAGCGTTACCAAAACTCAACTATGCTAGCATATCTACATTTGTGCAATCGAGCGTTTTCATTGAGAGACGAACTATAACAGAACAACTAAGACGTGTTTAAGAGTAATAAAGGTAAAATGACACCCCAAGGTGATGGGTTTATTAGTGCGCACATCATTTATGCAAAGCTTAGTTTGATTTCCTAAATTAGGATAGCCACTTTTTTCAGAAAGTAAATTCGATGGACTTTGCGCACTAACGTCAGCTCGAATTCTGGTCTTTTGTCGCAACCTAAATGGTGCCTGCATAAATTTGGAGGACCATCATTTGTTCGCTCCTTTCTTCCCATTATGGTGATTGTAAGTGCATTCACGCCTGTCTAAGGTGCTTAAAACTGTTAAGCCCAGACAATTCGCAGTAAGCCCGCCAGAGAACAGGGATGTCCTCTGCAGATATCCGTGCCTATATCGTTTTCTCAGCGACCACTTACTAAATTTGCCTCCTTTTTGGAAGCGGAAGAGGCGTTGAAGTACAAGTGAGTAAAGACATGGAGGGGCTCGGAGCTGGTATGCAATTCCCTACCAGATCAGATAGTGAAATCGGGAATAGTTGTTACTGGATGTGCAGTGCCTGTTGAATGTGGAGCAATGCATATCTTGCATTTTGTTCGATAGAAGTATCGTGTAATGAGAGAGTCTACGCGATTAGGCAGTACAAATGGAAAACAACAAGTCTTTACAGCAAATCCATCTATTTTTGAGCCTATTCTAGCCCGTAAGCCAATATAAAAGAGGGTAAATAGATGCGTACCTATAATAAGTGCATATTCGTTGGAACATATTAAATAAATGCCAAGCACTAGGACGGTTACATATCTTCCTAACTAAATTACGCCCCATTACTCAAAGCTCATCATGATTAAGAGAATAAAACAACTCTGATTTTGTCAATACAAATTCATATTATTGCACAAAGTATTGTACAGTAGAAATGGACGTGATTAGAAATGTAGTTATAAAAGTGGACATCGTAATAGTCACATGGTGATGCTTTAGCGCCTACTCAAGCAAGTATGCACATAAAGGAAGCTATCAACATCTAAGTGACCTAGTAACAAATATTTAAACGAAAATTATTAAAAGGCGCTTAATACCATCCACATTTCCAACATTTTGCGGCAGAAAAACAAGACATCCAAGATGCACATAGTGACAGTGGCTACCTAGTCCGCACTTAATATCATGCTGCTTTCGTATAGAATTTGTCGTCCATTCTGTGTGTTTCCAAAAGAGTTTAATCTACTTTCCTAAACCTTGTGGCGTCACCATCTACAAGCCCGCTACTGCGGCAGTCTAACTGACGAATACGGTGGTTAATTGTGACCATTATTGCTCCCAGTTAGCAAACAAGCTGGAAATTTGCAGGTGCTAATTTCTAGCTCTGTATCATGGTTTCTGGGTTTTACGGCTTCAGAAATCAGCATTGTCTTTGGGGTCAATGTTGGACAACCGATGAACTTTGCGCATTCCTCCTCAAGGCATTTCTACCTAAGGGTCCATAAACAGACATGGCTTTTAAGTTTTTTGCAAAAAATTAGAAAATGCACGCGTTTGAAGTTGTCTGCTGCTTGGTATGTCAGAGGAATTTTAGAACCTAGTCATCTAATTTGATGTCGTGATTCCGATCACACTGAAAGCTCCGCAGCTATGAAGATCAGACCATCCCAATATCCGAGTATTCACCAAATATTCCTTTATGTCATGTTCTTACCCTGCTGCGGATTCGTTTGCAGTTAAAAGCAGGAAGCAATGTTGCGCTGCATGTTGTAACAGTACAAGACATTGAGGGGCGGCAAGCAGCAATGATGATCACAAGCAAAATCTATGCCAACCACCGGCCGTCTCAACTTAACAGTGTGCAGTCGGTAGTGAGGTGATAGTACTGGAGTAGAAAGCTGGTATTTCATCGCAATGGTACGACTCCCGACTGGGCGCCTTGTGCTTTGGATTCCGTGTGCCTAAAAATGTCAAACCTATAAACGTAAAGCAGACAAGTATGTCTCATTATTACACCGATTAAAGAGGACACTTTCAAATGAGCACGCGAATCACTTGTACGCTACTTTCAAAGCAGAGTTAAGATGAACATATTATTGCCCCACTTGAATTACATGTTTCTACCATAGATGTCCTACTGAATCTAACAATTACTAATTTATAGAAACATGGCATTTCTATGCCTCTGAGAGTTACAACTCGAGTCGCAAGCCAAGGCTGCCGAGAAATTTTGTCATCGCTTTCTATTACGTGCAAGTCAGAGGCCTGAGAAGTAGCATTTCCGCCTACCGTTTGTCATGGGGCATACAGCAACTCTCAACGCCCATCGCAGAAGCGAAATGCTACCCGTCCGCGAAATCGTTCATAATTTGGAACAAAGCCTCCAAGATGAGGCTTTAGGGTGACTGCTATCTAAGGAATCACGTAAAATAATTTTTTCAAATTGCTGTTAAACGCTACACTCTTATCTTTAAACAAAATGGGGTTCAGAGGCTTCATAAGCCATTGCAGTTGCAGCAAATCTGTGCTTTTCTCTGTCAGTGAACCTGTAATACCGGTGCAAATACCAATTCTGGCTTTGCCGTGATGCTACTTTTCACACGAAATAAGCAGATGTTTACTTCTCAATCGCCTTAACTAAGCAGCTATTATTAAAACGACTCAAAAAAGGACTACTGGACAGAAGGTGACCCACGCCATTTGCTTCGTTTAGGGCATTTAGTGGGTTCAAAACTCCTCTGCATGCGCGAGCTTGTTGTTAACAAGTGCGTGAGATATTAATCATATTTACAATCGTTCTAAGGATTATTAGCCAGGAATTCCTCGCGATTACCATCCAATGTATGCATAGAGGCGTAAGACTTTACCAGGTTGATTGCTGAATCACGGTCATAACCGAGCGACTGAATAAGTTGTCTATGGTCTTTCCCTCCGACTATTAACTCAAGGTGATCTATGCCAACGTCGAAGCATTCTACTGCTCAATACCTAGCACATACTGCTAAGTGCCGTGCACCTCATACAACGATGCGTGATGCCACTTGCCAGTGTGGAATAGACCGAAGGTGCACTATGCCATTTGTCCTTCGACCTTTGCACTCTGCTTTCCCTATGCGACATTTTAATCAACATAACTTTTTTTGTAGTTTTGGCACCACTGCATGGTTAATCGGCTGTTCTGCTGCTCCACACCCCACGACCCGGTTTTCGGGTGAAGCAACTGCCTATCTCAGTTTGCCTTCGTTAGACGAGTTTGGGCGCGGAGCAAACCTAACAAATGAATGAACTTTGGATAGCCAAGCATTTTATGCAAACTGTCCGCTATTATTAGAATAGTCAGATATTTTAAATTCTGTTATGTGGAGAGAGGTCATACTGGCAATGGATGATGAGGCACTGACTCGGTTGAAAACCGTTCGTTGGCACGTTGTTTGCATGTGCGTGTTTCATAGTTTGGTACGGGATGGGAAATGTGCATAAATATGTAGATGCCACATTCGTACACAGAATCCGGCAGAGGCCGGTGTTGCTGTAGCGCCTATCTTATTTCTTAGTGGTCCTAATAAACATCGATGGAAAATACACATAGCACTTATTCCGAATTAGCTGTGGCATAGGAGAGATTGCTTACATCCTCTCCCAAGCCATCGCAAGGATAATGGCCTCTCCTGGCATAGTGGCCGGGCGGACACATCGGTGGTGGCCAAATGTTACCCTAAAGGGACTGAGGTCTTACTGTTCCAACATGGTGATAAATCACTTGAGGGTCTAGCATTTTGGAATCCATTGGTACGAGCCATTCCCTAGGAGTTGTTCTATCAACCGGACCATCTTGGTGAAGGAAAAGCGCTGAACGCCTTGAATAAGAGGTTTGGTTGGTCTTCGCTCGCACCAAAATACAAGTGACGTGCTTAACCTAAAGTGCTGGGATTACTATGAGCACCATTGCAATCCATTCCCAGAGGTCTTCCAGAAGAAGAAGCAGTAGGTGTTGTCAACGTGGGTTCTCCTTTAGTCACAGGGGGTGGAGGTGGTGCATCTTTATGGCAGACTAGCCCCTAAGCCTAACCGAGGCAGAACCATGAGGACACAATAAACTACAATGTTTGCTCTCTTTGATTTCAAGCACTGGGTTCGTTAAGGTGAACGCCAACAAGGCGCAAAATAACAGAGTGCAGATCTTTGATGTCAAGTCCTTACTAAAGATAGCGCATTTTTCAAGACTTGCCATTTTGGCACGTGCAAGGTTACAAATAAGTGGAATGAGCGAGACGCAGTCCGACCGGATTCCCTAGGAGTTGTTCTATCAACCGGACCATCTTGGTGAAGGAAAAGCGCTGAATGTCTTGAATAAGAGGTTTGGTTGGTCTTCGCTCGCACCAAAATACAAGTGACGTGCTTAACCTAAAGTGCTGGGATTACTATGAGCACCACTGCAATCCATTCCCAGAGGTCTTCCAGAAGAAGAAGCAGTAGGTGTTGTCAACGTGGGTTCTCCTTTAGTCACAGGGGGTGGAGGTGGTGCATCTTTATGGCAGACTAGCCCCTAAGCCTAACCGAGGCAGAACCATGAGGACACAATAAACTACAATGTTTGCTCTCTTTGATTTCAAGCACTGGGTTCGTTAAGGTGAACGCCAACAAGGCGCAAAATAACAGAGTGCAGATCTTTGATGTCAAGTCCTTACTAAAGATAGCGCATTTTTCAAGACTTGCCATTTTGGCACGTGCAAGGTTACAAATAAGTGGAATGAGCGAGACGCAGTCCGACCGGACTCCTGAGGGCTTTTACTGGGATGTAAGGCCAAGCGATTACGATTTTTTGGGTTGCGTGGCGCCGTCTCGCGTAGATGCTACAGCTCATACATTAAATGGCGTATCACCGTCCATGGTGTAACAGTTAGTGGGCTAAGAGCACACTGCGGTATTTTGCATCAAATGCAAAAGTAGCAATCATTGTTCTTCCAGAACAGGTAATAGGAACAAAAAAGAAGACACTGCCAGTTTTCAGAATGGCATGGAACGTTTGCGGCCGTCGCATATAAAGCAGAGGGAAATGCTGATAATCACACTTGACCGCACGCATAGCAGGAAGGGTAGGAAGGGTATCTACTTCTGCCACCAAGATCACCTCGCAGTTCCAATCATTCGCACAACAGAAGTGCATCTTAAGTGCCGAACATCATTGTGTCAAAGAAAACATCTCTATAGAGCTTTTCAACACAAGGTGATTCCATACAAAGATGAGCTAACTTGATGGATGCATTTATGTCTGTGCCTGAGGTGGATGCTAAATTGGATCGTTGGGTGAGAATATTGATGAAAGTTGGAAAGTCGGTTGCGATAGTAACGTTTAGAGGACACATGCAGGATGTCTCGTCTCTCCCGCTTTAAGTAAGGCCTTTGTGTGATTACAAAGTGATTTAAGTCCCATGGATCTACGCAAAATTTTAAAAAAGTAAACTGACTCCTACACCCAAAGTCTGAGCGTTCATCAGTTTTCCTTAATCAAGGTTCCTGATTTGCATGTCACGTCGCTTGCGTAGCTGCTTAATCACTCCTTTCCTTACTTGTGTTGATGCGGAAAATAGGCAGCTGTTAGACTTCCATCCACCTCCCTATGTAGAGCCGCAGTAAAGCTTATGACCGATTCCTTTGAAGCACGAAGGAGCTAAATGCTTACCTGAGTCGTCTTTTAGTCGTACAATAAGACCGAAATTTGACTTGAAGAGCAGTTTGTGATCTCGCATTCGAATACGAAGGAGTGCATTTCGGCGATCGTTCCACGGGCACCAAGCCATAGGTTGGATTCAGGCAACTTCTTTCAGTCCAATCACTTAATTGCGTCTTTGTTCATTTACATTGACACTAAATAATGCGTCTGTGGTAGGGGCAAGGGGACCGATATTCCCTGCTTGATAAATGGCGCGTGTCACCTATATGTGACGCAATGAATTAACTGCCCAAATCAAGTGCCGACAGTTGCTACTTTCCGAAATCGACTAGAAATATTGCTAGAAGGGAAATATGACTTAAGTTTGATTGATGATATCGGATTTTAGAAGTCTGCCTTCACCGCGAAAGCAAACGCAAATAAGCAAATCTTTCAGCAATGCCAGAACACTAATATTTCTTCTTTTTCTTGCCACTTGCGCTGCCGTGAGAGCCTGACTGATGTAAACAGGAAATAAGGAGTGAGGGGGATGAGAGAGAGCAATAGTGAACGCAACCTGAGCAATAATGCAAATGAAGCTGATGATGTCCAGTTGGTGTCCCTCAGCAGTCTTAAGGCGATCCCGAACAGCATATTTGGCATGTCATATCGCGGAGTTACAGTTGCTAAAGTAAATGTATAACTGGCTGTACGGTGCTGTTGGCTCATTTAATATTGCTAGGTGGTAGCACTGATTTACACGAGACGATGAATGGTTTTATTGACAACATCACCTATTTATTCGCGTGGCATGATTTTGCCTTCTAAAATGAGGTAGAGCTGCCTTTACCTTACAAAGAATCAATGCCAGTTGCTACTCGCTATCCTGGAAACACGTATTTTCCTGCATTTATTTAACAGACAAGAAAAGTATTTGAAATAAATAGACTAGGTTTAAGGATGTTGATACGTGCGGCGTAAACCGCACAATAACTTACTTAACTTATCTTATAATACGACAGTATGTTCTAAAAGAAGCCAATTTCTTATGCTCTACTTCTTTGCTATCATGAGACAGCTTTAAGGTCTTTGCATGCATAGGCACATAAGCTCTTAATGGGACATGTAGTGATTTGCGAGTCCTGAACTGAAAGGCAGATATTGGTAGAATTTCCTTATATACTACTTATAAGGGTAGGGAAGTAGGTTTGTGTGGGTGATGGGTAAGCTTGTTACAAATAAATGAGCAACAGAAATACTCCTCAGAGGCTACGCTTAGTGTGAAGAAATGAGGAAGACGTTCAGTATTGGCACTAGAGAATCGGCATCAGATTTGCAAATCGACAAGCCTTACAGAATAATTATTTGACGTTTAATGCCTTTCTAAAAGGAAACTCTCCTGTTTTGACATTCTTTGACAAATAGATAGCACTTGGTTTGGTCTAGAAGAGTTCATTTTAAGCTTACAGATCATGAGGTAGTTTAATTCCCACGCCCTCAGCTGTGGCCACACCAAGAAACAGGCGGCGATGGCAATAGTGCGGCTGGCATCACTGCAAATAACAAATCCTAGCTCCTCAGATTCGGATGCTGTATTCTTAATTCTCGCTCAAGTAGGAATTAGGCGGACGTTTCGCGATTAGGCAACATCTAGTCTGGCCGATGCGCAAAGTACCAATGTGCTAGCATTATGGCTAGTTCAACCCATTCTCGACATCAACGCTACGTAGTCGATATATGCTGGCGTCCCTCTCTGATGTTAGGCCCTGTGGCCTCTAAATGCTTCTCCTTATTTATTTTCTTTATTTCTTTCTTTCATTCACTCGTTTAATATGACCGTATCACGTTTTATTTGTTTGATTTTATGTCATCGGTGGCCGTGATACTTTTCGCAACTTGGAATTCAGGTAGGACGCGACGTAATATCACTAGTCTGTCGTTTGATATAGCGCTAAAAATGTGTGTATTTTCGGTGCTTTAGAGATGATGGATATCTACCTGCTTATTCCAGGTTAGAGATGGCGAGTGAGGAGATCTAAAGATCAAACTTGTGTAGCCTAACCGATAGGACATCTGTCTCACAACTAAAAAGTGTACGGGTTCGGGTACCACCGCGACTGCTTTATTGATGCCTGCACATATCTAGTCATTCATTCATCAGCAGCGTTATTGAGGGCCAAATATTGGGTGCAATTACGCGATCGCAGTCAACTCAACACTCCTACTTCGCCACACTCCTCACTCTCCAAAGATTCTCGATTCGAGAGCGTGTACAACTTCTTCCTTCATTTCACTCACATATCCAACTTCACATTGCATGCTGCGCAAAAGCGGGTTGCTGCAAAGGTATGCCAGATGGCAGAATATATGAGCTGAACCTGCATGGCGTTGCCTTAATGCTCTTGCATTAGTGTCAACAGAGACTTGACCCCAGGTAACAGGATTCAAAGTCGCCACTGTTAATGACTGCGCCATGGAACCACCAAGAAGGAAAATCGCCTACTGTCTTCATGGCCGGTACATTCTGTGATTCCATAATAATAGTTGTAGCAAACCACGAATTGAGACGAGGCGCCTTTAAGTTTGCCCACTCTACTGCATACGCGGACGGATATGTGGAGAGAGGAAGATAGGTAATATAGCGACTGTGTGATATGATTTCCTGCACTTCATTTCAGCAGTTGAAGGAAAGGGCCCACTTAGCAAGGAGCATTTCGTACAGCTTCCTATTTTGATGTAACTTATTCATTTTTTCATGAAGTGCAGAAAAAATGATGAGAAAATTGTCTCAGCATAGTGGTTTTACACGATGCGAAATGGTTCAGGCTCCAAGGTGTTCCAAAGCGTTTGTTTGCGCTTCATTCCTTGTCCTTTTTCTCCGTCGTGAGTGCGGCTAAGGTCTTAGTGCTTCTCTCCGCTGCCATTGTGCACATTTGATAATCTGAATTTGCAAGTGGATTCAATGTTGATTGTTTAGCATTTTATTCCCATCAGCTTATTATGCTAGACTAATTATAAGTGCTGCATAAATACTAGTTGGGATTAAAGTGGTAAAATAGGCAATGGGGGTTTTCGGTAAACAAATGCACTTGATGTTATAAGCGAATTTTTGATTGCCGTAAAGCAATGAGGGAACTGGACTATTGTCAACCCGTTGAAATTTGGATTGACGAAGTTGCTTTATGAGGTAATGACACCTTCTGTGGCCTACTATAGGAATCATTTATCCAGACGCATTTGTGATGGTAAACATTTCTTGGGGAGAATGGGAGCAAGTGGATACAACACGCATGGTAGTGGTATCCTCATCTTTTACCCAAATCTCGTTGCTTTACCTTTCCGAGTGCATAATTTTTTGCTACTTTCGTTTATCTTCGTTAAATTTCAGACGAATTAACATTAGCACTTCAAACTCATTAACCAATTCTAATGCTATCCTTTTACAAAGGCGAAGGCAAAAGGAGGATCGCTACTAAGGTCATTGACTGCATTCAGCATTAAGGTGGTGTGATAAATTGCTAGTTTTCTCTGAATGCTGATTGTCGTGCGGTTTGGCCTGAATTTGTACCTGCAGTAAAAATGCTACAAGACATATCTATTAAACGTTGCGAAACGCTGCGTTCGTGTGCGCTGGAGGCACAGATCCTCCCAGTCTCGAACCTCAATGTGGGCTGGATTTTGGCCTCGTGAGTTTTCATAAGCAAAGCTGATGATTTGGAAGTTGGTGTGGGCAATCTGGGGTGCTCCAGAAGTCCATTAGGTTGTTTCTTTCTACCATTGAGAATAAAAGAAGCAATGCTGCATCAGACTGGCACGCAGTAGGACAGTTTACTTCCTGAGTTCTGCAAGGTGTTCATGGCGCTCAACTTGTAGACAGTATAATTTTGATAGTTTTCAGCTATTATCACTCGTTCAAAACTTACGACTGCTATTTGATATCCCGACAATTGATTTTGGTTGCTCATTCCATTAAACTTTTCCATGTTTCGTTAGTCACTTATGTCCACTTCACTGCAAGCCCTCCTTCTTGTACAGATGAGGAGCACAACACAACAAAGCCAGTGGATGGTGCCCATTAGTGAGCGGAATATGTTATACCATCTTCGCTCTTGCTCTAGTACCATCATCACAACCGCCAATCCAAGAGTGCTGATGGCTCCCCAACGGCTCTGTTCACCCGCCCTGCTGCAGTATCGCACTCAGAGCTAGTGCAGGCGACGTCTTCTGCATGGACGCGCACAGCCGCTGGGTCTTGGATTACGTCCTTCACACTGTGCGTCTGTTTCACCGAACTCCTCATTCTATTAATAAGTTGCACCTCGCAAGCTTACCCTTTCGGCTTACTCTTGCTACTTATATGGCGTGAAATTATGACGCCGTCATCGAGAGGTCAGTGAAGGTGCCCCAGTCCAGATTTTCACTTCAGCTGCTAATTTTCATCAACTTTTAAACAGCATTTAAGCAAGTTAGCGATGATGCATTTGTGCCACAGTCATCATCTTGTTGAAACAAATGTATCAACTATGCTGGTAAGAGTCTGTACACTTCGGCAGCACCAATCCTACCACGCAATCCAGTCACCCACTGGCGCTGCATAAATTACGTCTTGTCAGGTGAGGTTTGCTATCAGTGGCTTATTAATTTTCAGGAACTCAAAATCGTCTGCTTTCACCCTTAGTTACTCTTTAATTCATTGACTACATTTACGCCTCCCTCGATTGTAAAACAGGTGAGGCAAAAATGCTAGAAATGCATTGTGCTTAACGACAATTTGTGCCAATATTTTACATAGGTTATCCAGATCGGTTTCGATGCCACACTTGCTACTAGAAGTGTGGACATATGCTTGAATAAAGAAGTACCGTGGAAGTTTATGTATGGTTCCGCACTTGGTCACGAAGGATAATAGAAGCATTACAGGTGCAGCTAGCACTGCCACAACTTTTCAGCTTGAAAAATAGACCACTACTAAGTCTGCCTTGTATCATGCACTATGAGAGCCGCCTTAAACCCTAACGGTGACGAACAGTTTGTGACCGTTTGCCATTCGCCTATGGAACGAGGAACCATTATTTCGCAGCACAAAGCCAAGTATATTACAAGACGTTTGCTAGCATGCTTACAAGGAGTGATATCTTTGCACTTAGAGTGGTCGAATTCGCACAATGTCATGTGCAGCAGTCTCTTCTTGTAACACAAGCATGAATTGGGCCCACAAAGTTCTCTATTCAAGCTTTGCGGAGATCTTACACGAATTCCGTTCAACATTTATTCAGGAACTTATCATTGCTTGAGTAGGTCATCAAGTAGCATTACGGTTTTTGTCAATGAAAAAGCAATTGGCTTTGCTATGACATTTATTTTAAGTCTCCCATCTTTGCTTATAACTCACGCATTTTGTCAGGTACATGAGTTGGTGCAAACGACAGTCAGAATATGAAACATTTTAATGTGCACCATGCTGGTGTCCTCGCGCGGTAAAGTGGCCATAATGGTTCGATTTTCGTCAAGTTAGTGTTTATTTAGCTGACGGTGCAAGGCGTCTACTCAAATAACACAAATAGAGCAGAAATCGCCAGGGTGCATGGCAGAGTTTGACGATGAAACGCGAAAAAAGAGAATCACTGAGTTGAGGCGATCCAAAACGATCACAGCGCTTCAGCTGTGGTAGACTTGCATTTCGAGGAACTAAGATTGAACGCAAAAGGTGCATGATATTCCACGATGAGCACCCCAAAATGTGTGGCTGTTCGCAAAGTGAATATTGATTACATCATTTTGACTATAGGTGCGTCTAGCCAAGTAAAATTTGAACTGTTAATGTCAAGTAAAAGTAATTTTTAAAGAAGTGTGTGCGAAAACCTGTGCAGAGTGGTTTTGAAGGGAATAATTTTGCGGAAGGCTCTAACTTGGTGATTGCAAAGTAACCAAATTTGTTCGACTCTATTTATTGTCTTTAGAAGGAAATCTGCGCTTACAATCGAAACCGCAATTCAATCTTTACGGCGCAGATCTTGCAATGTCAGCCAACGAAGAACTCACCACATTAAAGGCGACAACACGACTTGTGCTTCAAACTCAAAGTGGAGAGCCCTCCTGCTTCCTGAACCTCTTCTTCCTTCTCTCCCTTTTTTTAAGCAGAATTGAAAACCTCTCTAGCACGAATCCCAACAGGGATGCTACGCTCCACCTACAAACGAATCAGGTGCACTCGTGTCGGTAAGCCTTTACCTTGGGACAGCATTGAAAATTAGCACTACAATGTGACGCTTCCCCTAAGTTTGACAACTTGGATGTCGGCACACAAGTACGCTGCCGCAATAAACATTAGGCATATTCATGAGGTTGGGTGAGTTAGTCAATGAAGTTTGATAATTCCTTCTGAAATGTGGTGCAAATAAATTTCCGGTATTAGGGCAAAACATAAAAACGAAATATATTTCTCACAATAATTTGGCTTACATCAATAAGATTCGGAGCACGACAACGATTGATTGGCAATTTAAAGGCAAGAAGTAGATTGTTCTGGCCAGATTTTATCCCGTAGTTACAAAATGCACTGAAGTGCTAAATTTTGGTGCAATATGCCTGTTACCAAATAGGTGGGATTAGAAAGGGACTTGTAGCATCACCAAGCAAACAGTATTGCAAGTGGATTGATTGACGTTGAACCATCTCGCTTTCGCTACCCAGACACTCATTTTTCCTGTGTATCGTTGGAAAATGACTAAAAACAGAGGTTTAGTAGATTGTTTAGCCATTTCTAGCAAGACCTGAGAAAAAAGCTGAATTACAGGCAAGTTTGCACATAGAAGAAAAATCTGCTGATGTTTTAATGTAGTCTAATGGTTTCTTCATATATTCGGAGGGAAAGCTGCAATAAATTAGACGACACCTTTAAGATTTTTTCACTCTCAGGAAATCAAATTTTGGAGATTTTTACCGGTGGGCCTAAAATTAACCGAGAAATGCTAGTGTGTTTGCAGCCAGTTGTATGCAAGATTTTTCATTCGCAGCCATTATGCTTCTTAAATGAAAGGGCCCATTTGATACGAAGTAAGCGCGAGTCAGAAGCGTACATTCTCCGATCGCTCGTCTAGTTTAGACCGTATTAATTGCACCTCCACTGCCACACTTAATCAACGAATCTTCCCCGCCTTAAGCATGCGTTTAAATAAACATGCACCCCAGTGTTACTCAGCGTTTTCCTGATCACTTCTCCTTGCATCCATGCCGCAGCGAAAGAGTTTGCTTTAACCTGCACGAACAAAGGATATGTTTCTCTCAATTCCTTTTATGAATTACAAGCATAATTTTCTTACGTTGGTCTTCTGTTGCTTCGTAAGTTTTTGGCAAGTTTTGTCTTTTGCGGAATGATGTTCATTTTCATACATGCCATGAAATATTTTCGAGGGTAATGAAACAAGGATTTAAGAAGACTAAAGGACATATAGAAACAGAATCGCGACTGTTGTGAGAAGGCGCACTTCCAAATTACTCTCTGCCTTCCAGTTCCTCTTCTTTTCAACGCAAATTTCCTTCGCACCATTCACACCTCCTCCTTCCCCACATTGGAAGTTCGGTCACTCCATGGCTGGTTTCTGCATTGATGGCTTCTTCCATTCCTATCGACCGCGGTGCATGACTTCTTAACGGGGCGGAGAAATCGAGCATCTGCTGGAATCTGATGTGAAATTCTCATCCTCCTCATCTGCATAATCGTCCCTCTGAACTGCCTTGTGGCAGACTCCTCTGCCTCTTCGGCAACATGCAAGTGAATGGCGTTGGTAGAGGTGTCATCTATGCATCATGTGGATCCCCCAATTTGGGTTTTAATCGAAAGTTTATCTTGGCAAATCAGCCCCTCTAACTAGCGTTCTCTTTTACTCAGTACATGTTGCCAGGCACTCTGCTGCCTTGTAGGCCTCCCATGTGAGAACTTTACACCTGTTTTGCACCACTCACGCTCAGCGAAAAATTCACAATTATGACAACGCGCAAGTAGAGATGCATACATTTAAATAGGATTCGAGCATCTTCTCTGGCTCAATCACATCTTCGCCGGTCTCGGTCGGAATTGATTTAAATAGGGTCTTAGGTTCAATCCTACTTAGTGTGAGATTCGCCATCTTCTCTAAGCACTGCATTTTGGCGCAAGTCTATTCCGTGTTGATCCATGTTTTGACTGATTATAGTTCCCATCTCATCTCACAGTATAAGAGTTGCATGGCATCATTCCTGTCTTCTTCAGCGTAAGTCCACCCATAGAATACATCCCCACGACACAATCATCAAGTGAGGTAGGGTTCACAATGCTGACATTGTGTGATTCTTAAAAAGACGTAGGCACAACTAGCGGTACTGCCATGGCATATTTATTCAGCCCCAACCTATGTGCCGCCTCCTCATAAACCAACGGTTCTCCTTCAACCTCGGATGCTATTCTCTAGTTTTCAAACTGCATTCGTTTTAAAATCAAAAAAAATGAAAACAAACCCATGACGAAGATGCTCGTGCAGCCCTTCTGCCCCTCTTTACCATAGTTTACAGCTGATGGGAATGGTGTTTCAAACTGAATGCAACCTATACATTAAATGTAATGCATTTGTGCACGCAAGATCCTCACTTTCTCATGGAATTAAATACGACCTTGAATGCAACGTTATCCTTTTTTGCCCTTTTCTTTTCATTATTATACTCTTAATCATCTTCACATGTCTCGTTACTATTTTGGGAAGAACTCAAATACCTAAGCATTGGGTGCGGTGAGCCGCAGTGGAAAGTAAACTCCACCACCGTCATCACGTACGTTGAATTTGCTGTCCTTAACAAAGAGATTCTGTTAGTCCAGGTACGAAGTTGAATGAAATTATTTTCCTTTTTATTTGGTTTTGGTCCCACCGATGTGTCACACCAAATTTTTTGGTCAGCCCAGTAGTGAATATGGAATGTATGTGCTCCGTTGGAGATCTTAGCTACGCAGATCATGACTGCTATTCCAGCTACTGCCAAATTTTCTAACTACTTAGCAGCTGCTGTTACTTTTCCTTCCAGTGCTCTGCTCCACCTGTTTTGCAGCAGTTATGACATCAACAGCTGTGCAAATTTAATATGCCCATTTCCTACTTCTGCAATGCTTTTAAGGTACATCATGGTCCAGAAATGGCGAGGTGTGGCGCGAAATGTAAAATGAGTGCATGCATATGCTACCTGCCTCTTGAGTAGCTATCCTCAGTTCCATTGGCTCCTGTCTATAAGAAAGAGCTTAAGATGGAACATGTTTTGCAGCAGTTATGACATCAACAGCTGTGCAAATTTAAGATGCCCATTTCCCACTTCTGCAAAGCTTTTAAGGTACATCATGGTCCAGAAATGGCGAGGTGTGGCGCGAAATGTAAAATGAGTGCATGCATATGCTACCTGCCTCTTGAGTAGCTATCCTCAGTTCCATTGGCTCCTGTCTATAAGAAAGAGCTTAAGATGGAACATGACTAATGATGGAGGACGAAGCCCAGAAATAGCTGAGAAGGTTGTGTTTCTGGTTTGATTTTTCAAAACAAGTCACATTTATCCAAAGCTTGTAATTTGCTAAAATTGATCTTGCTTGACCCTATTGTAAATACAAGGATTCCTTTGCCCACTTATAGGACCGATGCCTTTGATCAACTCACAAGTAATCTGGGCACACACAATAGCTGCACATCATATAAGGCACGCAAAAGGAAGTTTGGATGAAGAAGTTGCTGTTATTATTGACGGATATGGCGTAAGTACGAGTCATCACATCTGACACATCCAAGGCCTCTGCTCTTGGCAGCAGATATGTCCTTGAGAATATTTACACACGAGGGAAAGATACGAATCGCTTCTCAATGGTACAAAAATTCATGCCCTTAAAGGACGAATAATGGATATTGTGAGGGTAAACTAACAAAGGGGGAGAGAGGTGGCAATCAAGGTTGTGACAAACCCACTGATTGAATGCTCACTGTGTTTAGTTAATCTTTATCTGTTTGTCTTACATGTACGGCCAGTATAAGTTGAACATGCAATCATCCAGAAATCCCATCAAATCTAGCACCCGAATTACCCAAAAGTCACGCCGCAACACATTCAAGGGTGTACAGTTCGTTATTATTTATTGAGGTAAAAATATTTTCTGGGCTCTAAGGCCGCTGCATGGCAATCACATAGGAAGGATTAATTCACATCAAATTTTCGTGCACCTGAATGGTCCGAATCCGCCCACCGGAACAATTTGCGTAATGGGTAACTAAAGCAATATTTTTGTTATTCATACACTTCGATGCTTTTAGCACGACAGCGTCACGCAAAGCCTAAATTTTTAACAGCCAATCCAATTATATTCGCACGTCAAAAGGGGCGTTGGCACTAAATAGTTTATAAGACGCACTATATTTCACAATTCCCTTATTTTTAGAAAATAAACTTAAAAGCGATGATTTTTGTTGCCATTTTACCGATCTTCACGACTCTTGACGTCTACGGTTTGAGAAAAGGAGAGCCATCAGATGCACACTGTCATCTTACTATCTACACTCTCGTCTCAGACCTCGTCTGCGCACCCGAACTGATGCTCTACAACTTCACTCACAGTGTTACCGCAGCTGTGCGCTTCGCAAACTCACTGATGCCAGTGAATAATAAAGTAATCTTCCTTGCTGCTTCAAAGCACCGCTAAGCGCCTGGCTGCTCGATGCAGGAGGCATCGAGAGCAGGCATAATATACAACATTTTGGAAAATCTACAGGTCGGTTGTGATGTAACTTTAAATTTTTCCGTGCATTGCCAGTACCCATGCCTCATACCTCTTGCAAACCTGTACTCTGTAGGAGTTCATTGATTTACACAAACCAGTTTCTTATCAAAAGGTAAAAAACCATTGACGATATATTAGTTACACCCGAATCACCGCACTCAATGTAGCGATGACACCCACTACTATATGCCATCAAATGTTGCACAGTAATGGAGTAGATATGCTAATAGAAACAAATTTTATAGTACTGGCTGCATTTCTTTTTCAACTTTCTTCGCCATTATTGAGTGAACAGCATTAGGAAATTTCACACAAATCAAAAATGGAAATATTGTCTTAAAGCTGGGCACACCGAGGATGCGATCGGGCAGAATGCCAGTTTTATCTCTATTTCCTTCGAAACAAGCTATCACGGATGAAAGTTTTGGAAATACACTATAAAGAATGATGTTCTGTGCCATCTCGTGATACCAAGATTGGGAATTTCTCTACTCTGGTTCAGCTAGTGTAGGGCGTTTGCTATTTCGTTTTAAAGTGTTTCATGCGCATACCTCAATTTTCGACCTTTGAAAGGTGAACCGCAGAGAATGAGGGAT
This sequence comes from Taenia asiatica, assembly GCA_001693035.2. Lineage (NCBI taxonomy): Eukaryota > Metazoa > Platyhelminthes > Cestoda > Cyclophyllidea > Taeniidae > Taenia > Taenia asiatica. The sequence goes on along the minus strand of LWMJ02000360.1, from coordinate 21,324 downwards.
ACCTTGCACGTTTGCTTGATAAGGGTTGGAACACATTGTCATTTCCTCAATGCAGCCCTATAGCTCAGTCAGTCGCCAATCAAAGCAAAACCTCCCTCATTATAAGTTAAAATGGATCGGTTGTCTTTTATGCTCCTCGTCCATTGCTTGCTAATGCGTTGCATGCGTCATTTCACATTGGCTGTCCCAAACTATTTGCGATACCATGAATTGAGCTTTGCTTACTGTTTATTGTGATTGCACATGGTTAACAGATATATCACCATCACTCAATGTAAACAGCCTTGCAAGTAACCCTTCACAATTGCCATTTCCGTTACCTAAACGATGTGTCAACAGTGATACCGAAGTGAGGATTCGGTCAAAACACAAAAGAAATAGAAACACCAAAACCCAATGGTTTATGGCAACACGTCGCTGTAGCGGTGCAAGTGCAATTTACCACTTCTCCAATGCCATGCGGCAGACGTGATACAAATCACGCTTCTGCTCCAATTAATGGGATGGAGTTTGGTGTCAAGCTTTAAGGTGGCAAAATCTGATCCTACTTAACCTACTCTGCAGTAGACTTGTGATGTTGGAGTAAATTAGTGTAAAAGCAAAGTAATAGGGCCCACAGTTAAGCTTTTTTGTTGTAATGCATTAATCCATGTCAGATAAACCATTTAAAAGTCATTTGTGTATTTTTGGGTAATATTCCAATAACTGCCCATTTTCCATTGCAATATCCTTAGCTGCGTCCGCTCAGACCACCTTACGTAATGCCGTTGTGTTAGTGCTTACTTGATGAGGCGGCAGACTAATAGGCTATCACTAAAAGGCGAAGAAATTGAAATACATAATGTTGCACAATGTGCCTGATAAGTGTGGTGTAAACACTCCCAGATAAGCATTTATCCAAATTTCTAGAAGGCAGCAATTAATTCCACTGGATTCAGCGTGTTGCCAGGTCCTCCACTGGATAGCGACTGCAATTTTGTGAATGAGTAGATCAGACTCGGGGACCCAAAGGCGATGCAAAGGGTTAAACTCCACCAAATCTCCTACTACTGTCGAATATTAAGCTTTCACGCCAACTTTGCCAACCAAGTTTCTGACAACAGTCGCTCTTCACTCGATCAACCTATTGCTGCGGTCTCTGTAGTAGTTCAACGCAAGACCATTCTGCAAGGCATTCTTGTCTATCTGCTTACCAAGGGCTGGAAACACATTTTCCTGGTCTACGACATGACTACTACCAACCTTGACATTCCTGAGACGTGGGATTCAATCCCATTAGCACTTCACCTCTCTAAAAAACGGCAAAACGTGCCTATTCTAATGACTAGCATGGGCATTAGATCAGCAACTAGCCTTCCAAATTTCTTAAAGCCATTAGAAGATTGTATTGACGGTGAGCAACCACTCTTTAATATTTAGAGAAGACTACTTCTGTAATTCAATTAAGGTTTCTTTTCCTTTAGCCGTGGTGATACTGGCGAGAACATCGATGGCAATAGAACTCGTAGTTAGCATTCAGAACCTGACCAAAGTAAAACAAGGAAGGATAGCACTTATTCAGGTGGATCCCAAGGATATGCTCACTTACGATGCTTTGCGTGAGTGGAGGTGGCATTTGTCGAAGATTGGACCCACATTGGCTGCTGGTCGTTCGCTCGTCATTCTAACCGCACTGCCTAAGGGAATAACATACAATGATGAGTCAATAGCATACAAGGAGGTAATGCAAATTATTTTACCAGCATTTCAAATGCAGTTTGCAAGGGCAAAACTAGTCACACATTCACTCCACAAATATGATCAAATTTAAGGTAATTATTTTAAATTTCTGCCATGGGCTCAACCACAGACCAAACCTTGGTTTCAAATGAATCATTGAAATGGACTACTTGTTAAGGTGTTTCCTGTTTTACTACCCTCTTGGTAGCACATTTTAGGCAACTGCAACAATGATACACAAGAATGCCTCACAAGGAACATACATCCCACTAAGCTTAATGATTCGGTCCTTACAATATTTGGCTTTGCTTATCTGCTGCATAAGACCCACCTTCTTCAGTGATTGCTCCACCACCTTCATGGATGTACTAACACCCTCTTGAGTCCGAATAAATGGTTTTCGCGAGTCTAAGGGACTTTGTTACATGACCCACTTATTTTTATGCTCAAACGTTAAGTATGAAAATATGACTTCTCGTGCTCCGATTGATGGGTTTCTCGTTTGTCACAGCAAATAAATCTACAAATAGCCAGTGGAGCAGCATTGGCAATGCGGATGGTTCAAATTCACCTTCAAGAAGGCGGCGGTAGTATCGGCTCGTCCGACAATCTTTTTCTACCACTGCGAACCAAGTCACATGTCCTTGTGCCCACACTGCCCACCATCACTTTCCGCTACCAAATGCAGGATGACAACGTCTCGCAAGGCATCTTTGACCTTTATCTCTTCTCTCTGAAGCCTAACACTACTGAGATGGCTAGCACTGAGTTTCAACAGGGAACATATAAAGGAGTCTTTGATCTCATTGACATCATCCATTACCCTCCGATAATGCCTCAACAAAAGCGTGAAATGAAATGGCCAGGAGACGGGAAGGGACCTCAGCGTACACGCTGCCTAATTGCACCCTGTGATTTTGGTATGTGATCGACACAAATTTATCGTGGTGTAATTTTTACCATCTCTCTTTCAGAATCGGTCAAAGATATTCTCCTAATGAATTCATTCGGCTGTCTCTTTGCCATTCTCTTATACTTGGGTACTGTGTTTATCTACCTATACTTGGGTACTGTGTTTATCTACCGGTAGGTCAATTTGGGCACCACTTCACTGTAGTCATCTTAGCCGAATTGCGTATAAGGCGAGACGCTTCAACTCACTCAAACTGATTTTTCTCGAAAGCGATTTTGTATTCAATGATAATGGAGAAATAGTGGCTGAGAGATGCAATGACGTGAGGATACTTTTCATAAATAAAAAGAAATAATTGACTTCGATATTACATTGCCGCACTTTAAATTTTCTATGACTTTATAGCCTCTCCCAAGGTCACAGTCGGATGTGCAATTGACGCCAACTTTGGATGCAGGCTCCATCAGCAATACATTCATGTCTACTGCTGAGTCCCAGATTGCAAGCTTGCGTTTAAGTGAAAGATATTTGCAAGATTTAAGAAGGAGGAGAATTGCATGGCTAAATGTAAGTTTTGCTTGTGTAAACATGGAAAGTTATGTATAAAGAAGGTGACCAATTTGAGCCCTAGACTAGACGCTTTTGTAACCGCACAGAATGGATGGCACATACTTTATGAAAATGGCATGATGTTAAATGCAGACATATAATTGTTTTACGCCATGTCTACGAAGCAGCATCTTACGAAATAGGTATCCATGGTTAAAGACAGAATGTCTTGCCTGCGAAAGGGTTGGAGATACGCCAGAGCCGAGTTGGCATTACATTGTGTAGACGCAGTCGTGTTCGAAAGTTTGTCCTCTGTTCATCCTACGGTCTACTACAGCGTTTTGGCACTTGGATACCTTACCAGGTTCCCTCCTCTATCCACATCCTCTATTTGAAAGAGGAACCATAGCTGGTCGACTGTCTTTGAGCACTAGAAGAGGAGGGCAATGTCTTTTCCCTCTCTTCCAGGGTAAACAGGTTGATGAATCTGTTTTTGATAAGCACCGTAATGTACAATGCCTTGCACCACCCATTCAGAGAAAGAGCAGGAGGGTTGCATCACTGCCATGTGAATTGCTTCTCAAAAGGCTGCACGCTTCAAACGTATCTTCCTATTTAAACCAGCTGGCAGAACATTATCGTGGTTGTTGGTCAGATTCCAGCAAGCGAATTCTCGATTTTGCATTCTGCTTCCTAATCATACTCGCAGCCATGATCAAGGCAGATTGAGTATATTCTTGCGTATGTGAATTGATGCAGAGCTTAGTAGTGCAAAGTGAGTAGTGAAAGCATCGTTCCAGGATGTGCACTAATGTGCGCTTTTACCTGACGTAGACCTTCCCAACTTACGAGTTGGTAACCAAGTCGCTTCAAGCTTTGTAGCATTGCTAAACGAAGTAAAAACACAAAATAAATGGGGATCCTACCGTAGGTCTATTGTTGGCGTTTGCAAGTGCATAACATGCAGTATATTCCCTACGCTTTCCACTGTTTTGCATTTGCTTCCCAGTTAATGTGGCTGCAAGTAGTTGATAGACTCCTTCAGCATCATTCAATGCGCATGTTCTTAATAGTTGCGCTGTATGCACTATCTTTGTTGCCTATACGCCTGCTTCACCGATGTCATTGATGGTACATGATTCCTCGCATTTGGAAATTCGGAGTTGGTTTTAACGCAAATGTAATAGATTCATCAAGACTGCCTATTCCATGACACTGTGGCATTGTGATTTCACGAATATTTGCCACAGGTATAATGAAACTTGCGTTTCCGTCTCAGCTGTGGAAAGGGTTAAAAGTGAATTTTTTAGACAGCCAAGTATGAATCGCATTTCTCATACCTAACTAATGCTTTGTGACACAAATTATTTCTAATATTAACAGCCTTATGCTATATTGCCTCTAGAAAAGCACTTCTATCTTCATGATAATTCCAACAGTTTGTAAAACAAGACAATTCTATGATTGATAGCAATTGACTTGCTTCTGACGGCATATTCGACCGTATACAGGGCTAAACAGCTTGTGTCATTCGTGCACTCAGTGCTGGTTCATACTGCCGCAGTGAATATCTGTCCATAAATGACAGAAATTACATCAAATAATTGTGCCTTTGCTGTCTACACGTATCACTTTAATATCCTAATAATGTATCTCTCGAAGATGTGCTTTAATATTTTGTGGTAATTCTTTGGATTTTTGTATTCTAGGGGGTGAAGGTCTACATGAAGAAATTGCGACTATTGCACGTTCCACTGCGCTCACAGTTGAATGAGTATCTTGCAGGATTGCGAGAACTAAGACACGAAAACATCAACACTTTTGTGGGATGCTGTTTGACTCCAGACTCCTTCAATCTCGTTTTTGAGTACCGTCATTGGGGTTGTCTTCAGGTGATAGCATTCACCCATCTAGTGCATGAGACTTATCAATATATATTACCGATTTTATGTTTATCTTACCCTAGACTTGTGTGGCACTGGTAATACCCTTGATCTACAGACGAGTTTTTGTAGAATTTAGCACGGTTTGTTAGTGGGTTATTGCAAACTGTATTCATAGCATTGGTATCAGACTTGATCTTATAGCGGCAGGTTAGTAGTACTGTGAACGACTCTTTAGGCGTGGTAGGACATAGCACACGAAAGAAAAACGGTTTAACTGATTTATTTTTGATTTTGTTTGAATATCTCGGCATCCGCTTGTGTTACCTTATCCAAAAATGCGCGTGATTATTGCCTGTCTCCTCTATTATCTGGTATGACTGCATCGCTTCTCTTTCCATTCTGTGCCGCATGTGTCCATGTGATTGTGGAAAGTTGATACCACTGGTGGCGACATTTACCAATTTGAGGAATGACAACAATGAAATGACTGAAAAGTGGAGGTGTGCGAGCCAGTATCTCACTCACACCTCGAATGTGCGTCCTCAAACTGATCACCTTTCCGTGATAGAGCATATGGCAATAATTCCATGCATTTCAGTTTGGGAATGATGGCAGGACTGTTTGTTAGCCATTGATTGTAGTGGATTTTTCTCACGAGGACGCTAGCCCCGTACTGTGGCGAATAAGTTGATCTTGCCGCTACATTCTTAGAGTGCAATTGATAAACGCAGAATGCCTTGTCTCATCATCTAGGATAAAAAATGCAACCAAATATGGCGCAGCATCAGATTTGCAAATAAAATAACAAGGCCAAATTGCTTAAGCCAATTTAAAATATCTTATGCCTTCTCCAACTGATGCACGGCACACTTGTAACGGCCCACACATCTGCAACTCTGTAACTTAGTTGCTCTCTGCTCACGTACCGGACCAGCTATAGGCACAGGTTTCAATCACGTGCGACAGACGCATTATGCAGTGATGCCTTGCACGAATTCTATGCTCCGCACTGCATGTGAAAGCTGCTTTCATTACCTTATATAATGTGGATGCACGTGACATGCAGAGAGCCTTTTGTTTGGAAGAAATTACACTCTTTCACCTTACATAAAAGCTCTATTATGGCTAGCTTATGAGCATATTTCCATGTGTAGGATGTTATCAACAGCAAAAGCATTACATTTGACTGGGATTTCAAACTCTCTCTCATGACTGACTTGGTCCGAATGAGTAGATGCTAATTCATACTACTTAAACAAATCCCTGATCTGTGCATGGAAATATCTCCTACCGGCCATTATATAGGGGATGAAATACCTCCACAGTACGAGTCTCAAAGTCCACGGAAGGCTGAAGTCGACGGATTGCGTCGTCAATCGCCGATGGGTCTTAAAAATCACCGATTTCGGCGTCCCTAAGATTTGCAATCTAACGGGCAGTTGTCCTTTAATCAAACCTGGAGGTTAGTCTCATTCAGCAACTTTTCCAATTACTTCTAATCTTTAGAGAAATTATGGACCTCGCCTGAACTATTACGCGATGAGACAGCGGCTCTGCTAGGAACCTTTAGTGTAGTCGAATGAAATAGCCGATCCTTAGGCGAGCAAAGTGATGGAAAACCTGTGCAGCTAATATCTGCTAGCACCCCCATGTGTAAGCTAAGCTCAAATGCTTGTGCGTTGGTCTCCGTCAGTGGACATCAATAGGTGCCGTTTAACGACACAGAATCATAAACAATTAATCCTTGCCTCTTCAGAAAAAACTATCTCATGGCTTGTGATCAAATATTGGTGTAATAATTCGTTCCAAGATGTGCTGTGTCATTATCGGTCCTCTGGGTTTTGCTAATCTTGTCTGAAGGTGTACAATTAAACTTAACTCCACAGGAATTTTGGTTTGCTTCGCGTATTTAACATGCCAAGGGTTCCATGTTCCCCAACAATAAGCATTCACTCGTTCAGTTCTTCATTAAATAAGTGCATTGTGAACATTGCAACAGTATTGACCAAGTTGTTTGTTGAGATCTTGTTGACATCAGGCAAGTTCAACCCTCTAGCCGACCTAATATACGTTGCTGAAGAAGTGTAATTGGTTTTGTAATTGATAACAGGAAAATCCTTGTAAGAACAGATGCTTATTTACCTATAAAGTAATTTTAAAGACCATCAGAAAGAGTGGAATTTATTCACGTTTAAAGCAAGGATGCACACCATCATCCAGTTCCCTCCCTTCCTTGACATTCAGAGGCTTCCTTACAAGCGTCGGTGCAAGCGCAACCTCAGCTGCGATTGTCGTCCACCAACACTGCTGCACTCGTCCGCTCGACTGCGCATTTTAGTACCATCACAGCCGACAATACACATGGCATCCCCATTGCGGCTTCTGTACCGACCACCAAGCACACTTCTTACTACGGTGAGAACCCTCACAACCTCAGTTTACGGTGCCCACTTTTGCGGATACAAGCATGGTCTATTCATGCACTCAATTCCATTGGCTGTCTCTCTTCTTTCTTTGAAACTGATTTGTGCGCTGAGGTGTGTCTACTTATATACTCTTCTCCACTTCTCAAGTCGTTCTGTGTGATGTTCGCGCTCTTTGTGCTTCATGCGAATCGCGACTTTTAGACATATAAACTCCATTAACTGATGCGCCCATTGGATGCATTGCTTAAATGTAGTATCCAATTACTTAGACTGTACGCAGATTCTTTTCAGCATTGGACTTAATGTACAAAAGTCGCCACTGTTAATGCTCATCGACGACATCTTGCCAAAAAATCCCTCCCAGAATGCTGAAACTGCTGACTTTCATGGCCTAATGTTAATCGAATCCGGAGCTGCCAGTGAACAAAGCGACAATCCAAAAACACCCCTGTGAGGCTGGATATTTAGCTCAACTGGACCAAGACTAGCGAGAGAACAGTAATGGCATCGTCCACTTCTCAAGTCGTTCTGTGTGATGTTCGCGCTCTTTGTGCTTCATGCGAATCGCGACTTTTAGACATATAAACTCCATTAACTGATGCGCCCATTGGATGCATTGCTTAAATGTAGTATCCAATTACTTAGACTGTACGCAGATTCTTTTCAGCATTGGACTTAATGTACAAAAGTCGCCACTGTTAATGCTCATCGACGACATCTTGCCAAAAAATCCCTCCCAGAATGCTGAAACTGCTGACTTTCATGGCCTAATGTTAATCGAATCCGGAGCTGCCAGTGAACAAAGCGACAATCCAAAAACACCCCTGTGAGGCTGGATATTTAGCTCAACTGGACCAAGACTAGCGAGAGAACAGTAATGGCATCGAAAGGACCAAAGGGACTTCTGAAAGGTTTCGATTTGGATGCCGGTGATAACCACATCAGCCCTACAGCACTTCCGTTTAAGACTAAAAGTGTATCGGAGTTGTCAATTAACAACCTATTCGTGCATTTACGCAGCTCCCTCAAGTAGACAGAACACGGACACTCTGTGCGCGTGCAGTTGGGGTTGTGGGTGTATAGGAACAAATATTGCAGAAATGAGGGGATGAGATAACCACGTTGAGTAAAATTGCCTATTCACCAGCTGGTATGACGCATCAATCGAGACCGGTTTAAGCATACCTCCCCGTGGGAAGGGTGCATGACACGATTCACATTGTCACCGCACCCACTTTCACCAGCACATGCCCGTGTAGGTAGGGTGTGATGGTTTACATGGCCTAGGCATGTCACCCGGTGAAGCCGACCTCATTAGACCACTACTAACTACAGCGTCTCAATTTGCACTTTGCTGACAGAAACGCAAGTTGTAGGGCATGCTAAAGAGGATTAATAAAGTTCAACCAAATGGTTGTGCATTAATTTACCACAAGTGTCACCACTACGCTGATATTTGTAGTCCATGTGCAGTGTCTGTCAAGCAGTACGACTGTACGGCTTTTGTTAACGTTTGCAGCCACGGAGTTCAAGTTAATAATCATGCTCATAATGACGGATCCACAATAACATCCCGTTTCATAATTGGCTGTCGTAACCGTTATCAGTTGAATACTGAAATAAGTGACATGTTCAAACCTGAAGAATTAATATTCGTCCAGTTTTATTAATATTTGCACAGATTAGTAACTACGAATGCTTGACGGAAGAGTTAAAGCATGCATGAGGCATCGTACAGTGACTAAAGTTAAAGAGCACTCATTCTCACTATGTCAGAGCCAGTAAATAAGTTAACAGATGGCCAAAAACAATGCAAAGCTCCAGCAGTTACGAAGAACACAGCAACCACGAATGAGGTAGGCGGTAAACCACAAGTTGCCATCATAGGGTACATGAATGCATGCAATCGTGGGACTGTCAATATAGATCTCATCCAGCAGCAATATTTGCCGATAGCGGGCAGGCGACTAAGTCGCCTGGTTAGGCAGCAAACGTCATTCAGACCAATCAAATATAGTCTCGGATCTGCAGACACCGAGGATCGAAAGCCTATTTCAATAGCGACTCTAGACATGAGTAGCTGGGTAAGGGGATGCTTCCTACGAATTGTTTGTAAAGTAAGGCAGTGAACGAAATTCATGACAACACCAGTCGGCTCCGCAGGCAGCGCTATGGTTTTGTGAGAAATACACCCTTGTACTTTATACTGAACAGCAACTGGAAACATTAGGTTAACAAAGTGAGCGTTGGCGCGTGCAAATGTTCGAATCATGACGGAACATTCACCAGATGAAACCATGCACCGATAAGCTGTCCTGAATTTCTCATTACCAATTCTTGATGACTCAATACAAGCTGTCATGCACTAAAGGAACAAGGAAATGGTTCAAACCATTTTGAGACAAGCAACAGATTTTACGTCATAAGGTCCATTCTAAATCAGCTGTGGCGGATAAGAACGTGACCTCACACCCAAAGTTAGCTCAGTCTTAATCTACAGACTGATTAAATACCGCTTGCAATTGGAGGTTCATTCATGGAAGGCTCAAACTTGACAGAAATGCAGCTGAGATTTTATTCAGATCTGCAAACTCGGATGCGCAAATTGCACAATTACAGGTCTTATTCGCTTAACCGAACAGAAAATAGTGCAGAATTACAAGGGCAAAACACTCGTGAGAAACTAACTGACTTACGAACTGTGGAGGTCAGTTATGGACACTCCACACAATGAATGCCTATCGAAATCCGTAAGACCCGTGTTAAGCTTTTAAGCCGATCGGTGTCCACCTGTTTATGACTACTCCAGCCTTCATTGGATGGGTGGAACGTGACAATAAATAATAAAAGCAATCCTCTATTCGATGCACATAATTAATGCTCAGTCGCAATAACCAGCGTCCACTCGTCCAAAGCAAACCCTTTTAATCATTTTTACTCATGCACACACGAACCAAATTGAAAACATATTACACTGTGCACAATTTACACAAGCACAACCTTGAACCAACAACTTTAATCAGGCGAAATTTGCAAGGTTGAAGATGGATAGAAGGATTCAGTGTGCGCGCCTTATCGGGGTTAATCGAAAATCTCTTCGTGGGAACGTTAGTGCATACACTCCTCTGGGTGTTGTCTGCAGCCCTCTTCATTATAATTTTTCTTACATTCCTCACAATCCTGGCTATGTTGCGAATGTAGAAACATTGGACCTACTTTCGTTATCATATAGTTGGCTTTACGCGAAAAGAGAAGAATCGATATGAAGGCACCCATTAGTCGCTTCACTTTATTACCACGCTCCAGAGGGAGGGATGAAGAGGATCATTACTGCAAAAGGAGTTACTAGTCTATGGGATTCGGCGATCCCTACAAGGAATCTCACGTGGTTTTCTGCATTTATTGAATCTCACGTGGTTTTCTGCATTTATCTTTGACACTTCCGTGCTCTATATTGTTTCAACAAACATTTACGTTTTGACATTAAGGAACAGCCTAAGGTGTAAAATTAATTATAAAATTCACTACGATTTGACAAAACTCCGCTGAATTCTTTAGAATGTGATAAGGTTATATTCGATTCGTCGCTTGGGCCCTATCATGTGATGGTGTAAAATTACTTATTTTGTTCGTCTGGCGCTGCCTTAATTGCATGGGAGCATTAAGTTGAGGAGGATCAGCCACCTTCACAGACGCCTAGGAGGTGGACAACAATTCCTCAATATCCTCCTTCACGTCCTTCAAAGAAGATATGAAAGGTAAAGTGATTCAAAATCTAGACATGCTAACAACCAAAACACCCAATTTTGAGGGTTAACACATCATAACTGGAAACGTCAAGTGCGACCGCAACCAGATTTGATGTGTTTTAACTAATAACGTAGACGTACAATACTGACATTTATTACACTACGACCAACAACTTAATCGCTCAAGCTTGAGAAACAATGTGAGTTGTCAGAAATAGGCAAAATAGGCAGTTGACATTGAAGCTGCTTTTGCAGAACTTGCACTCCTTTGGTTCGCTTCGTGAATTCAAATCTTTTCCCGTCGGTGTTGGATACTATTATTATCAGCCTAGCAACTGCTTTACAATTTATCCACTGCCCATTATGCACAGGTAGCAGCAGTGTGTTGAGTGGAACAAGGCAACAGAGACCGTGGCCTTCAAAATGCTCTTGTGAAGTAGATTCACTCCAGCTCAACTTCACTAGGCGAACCCACATTCACGGGCATTACATTCTGTCTGGATATGAAACCCAAGGGTTGCGCTTAACATTTCTCTTCCATGTACCAAATCCTATCACCCTGTGAGTTAGTCCTACCCTATTTTGTCAAACTGTGCAATGTCTGTGCACAAGAGTTTAAAATACGCTGTCAGTGAAAACCTCCTGCTACGTGCAATCGCTTCACTCACAAACGCTATTATTGGTTAGCGAGACAGAATGAAATGCTAGCTTTGAAAACACCCAAAAATTATTCACTCCATGGTCAGCTTCAACACACCCGTCAATTGTTCTTCTCACCCTCCATGGTCAGCTTCAACACACCCGTCAATTGTTCTTCTCACCAGCTGCAAATGTCGGTTACGGAATCTAACAAGCAGTTCCATGTCTATAAAATTTAAGTGAAGCAAATGGCTCAAACTTAAAATGTGGCACATTTCTCGAGGTGCTTGCAAACACAGAGCAGGATAAAGTTCACACAAGTAAAATACACATATAATTGATCGCTTAAAGCAAAGTGCAGTTGAACAGGTGCAGGCAAAAAGGTTTTGCTTCAGGCAACGACACAGCACCTCTGATCGCAGCCTCACGTCTCAGGGCAGCTGCAGCTCTAACACCAGCACTCTTCATAATGAACGAACGGTAAATGACAAACTCAAGGCCGCATTTTCTGCTGAACAATCATCCACCGAAATCGCTACCTGGCAGAAAGCTAGCGGTCTACCTATCTACCACTGTGTACACCTGACTATCCCAGCCTCTAACCACTCATAATGAACGAACGGTAAATGACAAACTCAAGGCCGCATTTTCTGCTGAACAATCATCCACCGAAATCGCTACCTGGCAGAAAGCTAGCGGTCTACCTATCTACCACTGTGTACACCTGACTATCCCAGCCTCTAACCACAACCCCAGAGTAGACCCACCGCCATCAATTCATGTATATTGGAGAACAAATTGCTACTACAACTCTCGCATGTAGTTGCATCAGTGCTTGGCAATAAATTCACCACCTTAGAGCTTTAAGATGGTATATTACAGCTGCTTACAACTATCACTACATCCAACCGAAAGCAAATATTTGGATTTTACTGAAAACACTGAACTATAAATCAGCAAATACTCGCGCGACCTCAAAATTACTAGCGCCGCCACTCACAGGGCCAAGCATCAAGACCTGGAAATGCAGGCGAACCGAGGTCAATAACGCCCAACCCGATGGCAATCTGGAGGCCATCAATTCATCCGCAAAACACTACTGACACAGTTCCATAAAAGCTGCTTGAGACTATAACCTCACAAGAAACTGCAGACAAAGCCGTCGTGGACCATACCTTTTGACCTTCCACGAGGCTATCCAAAAGTGTCAACAGCTAACAACGTCTACACACCTAGATAAAGTACTCATATTTGGTTTCGCCAGAATCGTAGCTGCTACTGATGCAATTCGGTAGCAAATAAGTTACACTTGCATTTGCTGGAATGACAACGGTCAATACAGGTAGATTATTATTAGCCTTTATGAAATAAACCAGCAGAATGCAGAGTCTATAAGGCAGTATAGCACCGAATTACCTAATATGTTGTTCTTTACTTCCATTTAAATTCATTTTGTCACAAATGGCAAAGAAATGTAAAAGAAATGACGAAAGATTGACAATTCATTTGCAAGCAACTGAGGGTTTATATAAAAGTGCGACGTTGCACTGAGAAATGAATGAACTTAAATGATCAAGTGTTTCCCTACGGACAACATAGGACCTGGTTTGATTGATTGAGTCGGTTGGTTTAGCTGGCAATGGAACTGGTAGCAAAAACGCAACTTAGAATCACGAATGACAGTTACTGTGCTGCATGATTTCATTTTAGTGGAACTCTTAGCAGAATTTTCAATTTTAACTGCTTTTACAGAAATGCGAGGGAAAAGCTTCATGCACTTATAACGACTGTTTTATTTTCTTTTTTTCGGCCTTGGCTGCACACATCAACCAACCTGGATAAACATTAGTCTCCTCCGTATTTAAAGTCGCATTTATTATATAAACTGCCTAAGCTCGAGTTCTGCAACCAGCAAAATAGCCTTCCTATAGAATATTTAATCCCAATGATGTCGATGTCAAAATCCTAAAAGAGTTCCTCGTTTGATTAAGTACGCAATGCGGATGAAAGCAAAGTTTTCCATATGTATTTTAGCCACACCATACACTCTATCATATTTTCTTAATTGTATCTTGCTTTTCCCTTGTCTCACTACTTACTCACTTCACGGATACTGCTTCCCTGTGACAAGTGCTTTTCACGCCTACAGGCGTCGTACCTAATGTCTCGTCACCTCTAGAGCACCTGCATTCGCTTCAACTTTCCTGATAACCATAACCGCAGAAAAGTGTGACAGTTATCTCAACGATCGGTGAACGCCAAGGTTGCACGCGCATGATCCAGGTGATTAAGTTTCTGTGTTGCAAGCAGTAGTGCAGAAATGCGGATATGGAAGGGGATTTCCTATCTTTAATTGCATCATTATCAGCAGATGTGACATCATTAGCAAGGGCGACACGAATTTTTTAAATTGATCTGCGCACTGCGTGCCTTTATTGTGGGCAAGCTGATCGCCGAAAGCTTTCATACACATTAGCAGCACTACAGGAAACTAGTGAAGTGATGGTACAAATTGCCTGCATGCATACGCGTCATGTTTTCCTTCATTGAGCTGTGTTGACAAGAACCGCTATGAAGGTTCGAACATACATGGGAGCGCGCGTGGTGTTTTACGTGAAAACCACAGCTACATCGTTTAAGCAGCCACTGTGTAGACAGAACCCAGTATCATTGGGCCATTGACAATGCTGCTACATCCCTCGATGCAGCTTCTCTGCACATCCACGCACTCTGCATACACAACCACCTCTGACCTTGCCTCAGCGTGCCGAAATCTAGGGCTCATGATGTGGAAGGACCCCAGCAAAGTAAAAGACTCAATCCCTGTGATGCATAATACATCATCTTCATGCCCAAACCTCGGCTTTTACTATGCATCTAAGCCAGATCCGCTAACTGCTTCTTTCATTTACCTAGTTGTAATTGGCGATGGCTGACAATGCTGCTACATCCCTCGATGCAGCTTCTCTGCACATCCACGCACTCTGCATACACAACCACCTCTGACCTTGCCTCAGCGTGCCGAAATCTAGGGCTCATGATGTGGAAGGACCCCAGCAAAGTAAAAGACTCAATCCCTGTGATGCATAATACATCATCTTCATGCCCAAACCTCGGCTTTTACTATGCATCTAAGCCAGATCCGCTAACTGCTTCTTTCATTTACCTAGTTGTAATTGGCGATGGCACAGCCGCCAGTGGGAAATATCTCAGTATCTTCGGTATCATTTGTTGGGCAACAGCTGGCGTCGCATCGTCAGGATAAGAGGATCAAAAATTGATAGTAGCTTGCCTTGGTAGATGGTGAAAATTGGTGCATACTTCAATTCAATATAGCTCTTCTCTTCTTGCAAGCACGCCATATTTTGCAGTGATGCCTTTTTGCTTTGTGGGTGCATAGCATAGAAGAATCAATTGCGTCGCTCTTTTCGATTCGGGTTTAGTTGTTTTGTGCTTTCCATGCCAATTCCAAGCATGAGCAGCACCTGTCGCAAAGATGAGGGGGTGTCGGTGTTTAATAAATAAAAGGAAAATCCCTCACGCAGTAGATTGAACGACAAATCAAAATGACCCTTCTGAAGGATTCAAAACTGTTTACGACCTAATACAAAGTAAGAATACAAGGAATGGAGGAGCACAAAAGAGAGATAAAAGGCAGTGCGGGGTCACCAGTGTATTACTAAATAATGCAAACTAATATCGACGAAGCCTGATCCTTCTTGTCACCTTATGCATTGCCTTGACTAGACCATGTGATCAAGTGATTTCACCGACGTTAGAGCAATGGGTATAATACACGTACGTTGTGCCGTTACTGAATGACCATGGTCGCCTACCTTTCCTTAAGCACATAAAGATTTGCCATCGCTCCTTGATGAGTGTAGCTGGTGCTTCACCACATGACTTTGGCGATCTCAGATTTTAACCTCACTTCGGCGGCAAAATTAGGCTATTATCCTTAACTGTTGCGCCCATGATATTTGTGCGTGCCGTCAACAACCCACCTTAACCTACCAAGCGGGCAAAGTTTTTGGAACAAAGGTTAGGGTCAACAACCCAATGCGTGCACACAGTCCAATTTGTGCCGAGTTGGTGCGCTCCTGTCCCAGTGGATTGTCTGGCGGTCACCATTCCTCCATCTCACTGTCTCATTATGAACGCACCCTGCAATGTATTGAATGTCATTACGTGTGATAGCAGAGAAGATCTCCTCGTGACATCTAGTAATGGAGTGGACTACCCACTGTTGAAATCGCAAAACGTTTTGGGACGTTTCAGGAATGCGCAAAAACAACAATTATTTGTTACTTTTCAGTTCAACGAAGCAGACAGAGGAGTTTCGTGGTTGCGAATAACATTGACGTTAATGAATGTTATGCTGCTGCTTTTCTTTTATAATGTGCATCCTTTTGTATTGCGCGATTCGCTTACCTATCAGAAGTAACTAAGCACACCCATTCTCCAGAGTAATTTCATTTATCTCTCTTCAAGTGATGGGCACATACATGCCACCAGGACAACACTTTAAACATATCCTTGGCTTGGACTGTTGGCTGGATCAACCAGCTAGTACAATATGGCCACCCAAGTGACAAAAACTGGCAGTTCGAACAAACAAAGTATTACAGCTACTGTTGCTTGCGCGTGATAAGTACGATCAATCGCAAGTTATTATAAGAACGAGACGCATCATAAAAATGTGCAGAACCATCGGGTTTTATCCATCACGTTAGTGAACGGCCTAAAAACCGGTCACACTGTGACCTTCCCTGCCGCACAATTGCCCCAGGATGTCTCAATTAGGCCAAATAAGATAGGCTTTTCAAATGGTCCAACCTGTCTGAATGGTGACAGGTTAATTACCGTAAGTAAAACTATCGAATCGCACAGTTTTTGTTGCATTGCACAAATAACTTAGCTCAATCATTTTGTGCCTTTTGTGAATTTCTGCGTTGCTCCAATGATTCGCTTATAAGACGCAAATAGGCTGTAGGGGAATGCAACCCTAAAACATCACTCTCTAACAAATCGCGTTCATGGATATTCTTATATGTCAAGGCGAACAAAACTCGTAGCCCCAATTCCTCTTTGAGTGTCAATGCGAGCTGATTTTACCAAACGTTTAAACAGTATAATCACGGCAGATTTTGTGGCGATTTGCTGTGCAAGTGGAGTAAAATGCCACCTCAAAGGTGGGACTTTAGAAGGAAGCTAGGATTGTATCTGGTCTAGCAGCATAATACACGCTTTTAAATGGCCTAGTCAACAAGTTGGATACTTTTACAAGCGCATCTTTTTCTAATCTGCGCACCATTTCCACTGCTACCTCCCCTACCTTTTGGTAGAGGCACTTGGTTTGGGAAGCCAGGCCAAAGAAAGACATTTGTTCCTTTGGAACGAGGGCTAGTTCGCCTGCACGTCCAGGCATCGGCAGAAACCTCAATGTACACATGAAATGCTGCATATTAACAAAATTTCTCACCAATTAAATTGGATACGCGAAAAGGAGTATATCTAAAAATAAACGGCGTCTACCACGATGGTAGCGAGCCAAGTGTGCAAGCTCCAAGATGATGCTTCTGAATACAGAGGAGCACAATGAACAAGCATAGCCGTCCATTCTAAGGCAGAGAATGTTGAACCATGCGAAATCTTGCAAAAAAGTGTGTGATGAATTTGGCGGATGTGCCCTCAGCATTAAAGATGGGTGAAATGCAGGGAGCGGTAGTTGCCTATTTGGCCAAAATTTTGAGCAAAGATGTCATGCTATCAAAGTTCACCTCATTCCAAATGTCTGTTACTTCATTGCGCTCTCTAAAGAAAAAAACCATTTGAAATTAAGTTTTCAATGCAAAACTGAGAAGTTGCTTGTTAAGAATGTCTCTTAGCTGCACTGAGTATTTTGGCGGACTCTTTTTTAGTGTGCATTGAAAGAACCCCATCATTTTTGTCAGCAAAGAGAAAAATGTTTATTAATCCGCAACGCACATTGACAAAATGATAGGTTATGAGCTAGCCTTTAAAGCAACTCTGATAACTCTGCCCATTTTAACGGCCCTCAAGCTCTTTTATGCGTTCCCAATGTAGTCCAGCAGGCCTATAAGCTAGGCGTTAACTAAAACGGTCAGGATCTCTTTTAATCCGCAACGCACATTGACAAAATGATAGGTTATGTGCTAGCCTTTACAGCAACTCTGATAACTCTGCCCATTTTAACGGCCCTCAAGCTCTTTTATGCGTTCCCAATGTAGTCCAGCAGGCCTATAAGCTAGGCGTTAACTAAAACGGTCAGGATCTCTGTATACTTAGTCAGGACAGTTTCACAGACTTCCTCTTTTTGCCTCCTCATATGTTATAGAACTTATTTTACTGGCAAGTATAAATTTGCTTGATGTGCAAACCCAAAATTGTCCCTTGCGAGGTTATATCTGCGATAATTTGAACTACGAACACTCATGTTTTTCTGAAGATCAACGATATGTGCTTGCAGTTTTTGGCTAGCACTTTAAGTTACCATGTAAATAATCGTTTTTTCCCTCCACAAAACCACTTGCACGCCTTATTAAAATATTTTTTCAATTCTGCCTAGAATTCGTGTGCCGGAAACAAACAATTGTCCTAAAATACACAATATGAAAACAAACTTGGTACCAATTTCAGTGAATGAGTCAACCTGCTGATGTGACGTTAGTGGCAAATGTGCCACATTTGTGGAAGTAATGGGCGATAAATCCGACTTCCGGCGCATCAGACACACCTAGTTGCTGAACCAGCCGGTTTTCGCTATGACTTTCACCGACAATTTCGTTGATATTGTCATTAAGCGCTTTCACCTATTTATGCGATGGACCTAGTAAAGTAAACGGCATAAGTACAAGCTGATTGCCATTTAATTGCAAACACAATTAGGCCAGAGCATGTAGTACACCCCCATCAAGTGAGAAGTGTTGTTAAGTTATCGCTCTTGATCGCAGATGATGCAGAATTAGAGGAAATATTCCATATTTTAACCTCATACATCCACATATAAGAAAATTTTGACTCACACCATTCATATTTCCATGAATTTGGGAGCCATTGCCACAAAATGCCTTTGAGCATTAAAGCAAAATTAAACGCTGACTACTGCTATAAAAATCACTTTCATAACTTGCACGGACTGGCAGTCAAATTATCTTTACCAGACTACGTGTGCATGCTGCTTACTTGGTGCCAGATGTGCCAATCAGAATAGAACGTCCTGCAAACTTGCATGATTTGCAGCCCTCTATCATTGTACCGATATGGACGAACAGATACTAAGTCTCGGGCGTTTTTAGGCTTTGCCTTCACTCAAAGGTATCATGCAAGCCCCATCTTATTACTGTGACTTGCACGCAAGCCTTAAAATGCGTAAGGTTTTTAGCAGTAATTTGATCGGAATAAAGTAAATTTCGCGTTGCACAAATCATTTGGCAGCATACTGATTTTAAAGCAGCTTTCCCACACGAAACTCGATGTTATTAAAATTTTCAGCGCTTTGCCTGCCCTTGACCTTCAATCATTCACCCACTACATTACGTTCCCTTTGTAGTGACGATTTTTAGAAATTGAGCTATTAACTCTACGAAATTACAGGTCCTGATTTTTAATCAGCAAATGCCCTGAAGGGCTTTTTAATCATAGGTAGCATTTCGGAACTTTTCTTTTTTACTTCTGTACGATTTCTGAAAAGTTTTTTTCATATGCGCCAATAATGATACAAGAGGCTCTATGTAATTAAACATTTATATAGACATGTGTTTTTTGGAAATTTGCAGTTAGTAGTAAATATAGTGCATAAGACTGCTTATCCTTCTGCGCTTCCTTTACTGTTCTGCCCGCGGATGCAATGCATCCTACATTTCATGCAAATTGAGCGGGTTATTGCACTTTTCCTAAGGATGCTATGCTCAATGAATTTTTTATTTCTCTTATTTTGCTGTTAAACTTATTCTCTATTGGCCTGTTGTTGGCTACGGTCGCAAATCGGGGTTCCAAAAACTAACACAAATGTTGACATTGATAGTTCTAGCACTTTTGACTAAAATTCGGTTTACTGCATGGGAAGTATGCGATGAATTTCAGGGAAGCCATATTTCGTTCACCTGACACATAAGCTGTAACAATATCAGGTCTACTCTATTATACCTTAGTCCTTTTCCTTTCTGTGCTTTTGATTTACTAAACAATTAGGCCATGCATCGGCACGAGTAAATGATTTGAGAAATTGACCTATGCAAGTTTCGAAACAATGGCCAATGTTAAAACGGTCCCCCAAGCACATGCAGACTTTCTTCGCTCCACAATTTTTCTGGTTTATTTTTATTTTATAACCAGCTCGCAGATATTAACTGCGTGGTTTTCCGTTATTTATTACATTTGCGTACAATCCCACTTGGTGCCAACGCTGAGTGGTCTCGGCAAAACTCCTGTAGTCTACCATACATCAAGCACTATGCAAGCACGCCTGACAGTGGGACACATAAGCCTGTGCTCGGACCAATAAAGGGCTTGCAATAGCTTCAAGTTATCATGATCATGCAAATATCCTGGGAAAAGTCATAATATCTAGTGAGAGACTGTCGATTCGGCTCTCGCGGTAAATCCTCTCTTGCCAAATGATTATTCGGCTGCTCTATTTAACACGCTGTGCCATTTTTCCTCCCAGATAGGTTCCTGGCACTTTGTGAAGAAGATTGCGCAAGGTTTGTGAAGTCCTTTTACCAAAGAAAGCAAAGCCACCTCACTCGAGGCTTGCGTGTGTATGCGCTGGTCAGCTTTGAACGGTCAAATGATTTGAGTCGCTTGTGCATAAAGCTATCAGCGTAGAAGCCACATAGAATGCTGCGCAGGTCTTACATTGCTTTTGACGAGGAATGTGTACTCAAACAAATTTCTACGTTGAGGAATCAAACTCTGCAGCCTCCAATTTACTTGGCTTGCATGGAACCCGAACAGGTATGCTTTCAAGTCACATGCAAACTTTAGTGAATATCTAAGTCCTCAAAGTTAATTAATTTTGCAGCTATTTTTGCGACAAGCACACTGCATCCATACGAGTAGTTAAATCTGTGTGGTAAAAACAGCGCTTCTCTCAATTCACCACCCAACTATTTTGTTTAACTGAAAAAATGCATGCCAACAAAACGTTTGTGTAGAGTAATGCAAATGACCTGATCAAAGGTAGCCTCTGGAAGTTTTGTCATTTTAAAAACCAACTAATAGCCCCTGTTGTGGTACTTTGGCTAGCGAAACCTAAAAATTAGTTGCGCTATTGCAGTTGACCATAAGCTTACCTTTGGATACAAGCCACAAAGTTCTATCGCATCCTACGGACTTCAAAAATCGGTAATGCAGAGTTTTAAGATTACATTGTTGACATACCTTAAGCGTTGCCTTCTAGAAAAGTGACAGATCAACCA